>JANBOJ010000033.1:0-79094 GCA_027574685.1 Coemansia erecta
AGGTGCCAGCCTGCGGCAACCATCTACTGTCACATCCGCCAGGTAAGGTAACGCTTTTTCAGCACGGCACATGTGACTGAACAGATGGCAGCCTAAACACAGGCTGGCCTCAAGATGGAATAGATAAAGCAGAGTTAGTTCGAGATAGGCGAGTTGGGCTGCTGTGTGTGTGTTCTGAAGGTGTGGGTATATTGAGTATCTGAATGAGAACGAGATGTGGATGAGGTTGGAAAGATTGAGGGGGCGCTGAGGGATGTTGGGTTTTTATAGGGAGGGGAAGAAGAATTGTTTGTGGAAAGAAAATGTGTGTGTAAGTGGAGGAAATGATTATATGTTTGCATTATGTTGATGTGTATGTCATATGGTGTATATTTTAGTGTAGAGAAACTGTTTGATCTGCAATAAGACAGATATCACTCTGTTACAAAAAACCCACTAATACTGAGACCAGAGATCATGAGGCTACTGACACAGAACATGGAGACTATCAAGATCGAGATAGCTATGAAAACCAGCTGAAATAATTGCAGTGGGTATGGTGGCAAACAGCAGACAAGCAGTTGAGCAGTTGGGTGGGCAGCAATTTATTTTATTTTATTTTATTAATTTTATTTTATTTATAGAGCCATTAAAAGCTGAATTAATTTTGAATATTCTGTTAATCGCTGAACTGCACATGTGCATTCCAGAAGCCATAGTTTTACTGGGTTCTCACGGGAATTTGAAAAGTAAACTACAACTAGCCCTCTTTTGGAGGTTCTTATTTATGCGGGGGAAAGCGTAATTTTGGCTGGGGGCAAAATCGATTTTTGGCGGGCGGGAAAATTCAATTTTTTGGGGGCAAAATCTGGCCATAGTGTATTTTTGTTGATTCAATCTTTGCGCATTCTTATTACAACCTCCGTATAAAACTAAACTTTTGTAAAAGTTCTATCTGTTGAGATGAGTGCAATAGAATAAACCTCCGGGCGAGGTTGGATAGCCGGATAAGCCGAGGGCGCGTCCGTGATGCTGCGGATTTGCCCTTGACAGCCGAAGAAGTAAGTGAGGCGAGATTCCGCAAGGGATAGATCAGTAAAGATAAAATCATCTTGCTAGCCGGTCCAGCTGGGTTCCAGGTAAAACCACCGGTTGAGTGCCTTTAGCTTGTAGCTTCAGAATATCGTGTCGGATTCGTCAATGGCATATGCAAATGCGTGTCAAGCAATATCTTGAGTATCAGTGCCGATTTCTAGCGAATAAACATTTAATCGCCTATTTTGACTGTGGAATCTTGAAGCTCAGGATGGGTGTGGTAGGCTTCCCATGTTGCGAGGCCATGAATGACAGGTATATTGGGTAAGCGGTGGTCCCATTTGTCGAGGCACCTGACTACGGCAGGAAAATCAATGGTGACGACTGTGGGCGGCGGCAACGGCAATACTTCAATGTTGGTAAAGATCTGGAAAACGAGTAGCCAGAACCGTCGTACTCGTTGATAGCCCCAGAAGTAATGAGCCATGCTCTTCTTTTGCGTCATGCATGCCGAACGAATGGACAGAAGGCTTGTAATGAAATGAGTTAGTTGGCTGGCAGTCGGCGCAGCAGCATGTCCAGTTCGGCGCGGCTAGCACCCCGTAACCTCGAATAGTTCTGGAAAACATACCCACAACCTCTTACTGTGCTCACGCGGGCGATTAATAAAAAACTAGTACATCATCGTCATCATAAGTCTAAACCCCTGTCGTTAATTATTCACCAGTACAATGTCGGTCACCTTGCACACCGATCTGGGCGATCTGAAGCTCGAGCTGTTCTGCGAGGACGTGCCCAAGGCGAGCGAGAACTTTCTCGCCCTGTGCGCCAGCGGGTACTACGACAACACACTGATCCACCGCAACATCCGCGGGTTCATCGTGCAGATGGGCGACCCGACGGGCAAGGGAAAGGGCGGCACGTCGATCTGGGGGCGCAAGTTTGAAGATGAGATCCGGCCCTCTCTGAAGCACGACCGGCGGGGCACCGTGAGCATGGCGAGCTCGGGGCCCGACACGAATGGGTCGCAGTTCTTCATCACGTATGATTGCCAGCCCAGCCTTGATGGCAAGTACACGGTTTTCGCGAGGCTGATCGAGGGTAGCGAGACGACGCTGGCAGCCATGGAGCGTGTCGAGGTTAACAAGAAGAACAGGCCCGTGGAGGAGATATACCTGAGGTCGGTTACTATCCACGCCAATCCGCTAGCCGACCCAGCGTGTATTCAATAGTTTTTTCTTTTCGACAAACCATTTCGCAGTATTTTTCTCCCCTTTCCTCTCCTGATTTCATTTCATGCTGTTTGTGCTAGACTGCGCCCTGCTTTTTTCTTTTGTCTTTTATCTAACAATAAAACTGCGGTCTTTTGAAAATGAGCGGCTCCCAATCTGCTGATTCGCGCGCGGAGAAGGACACGGCCAAGCGCGAGGACGACGAGGTCCTGCACAGGGACCCGAGCTACTTCCAGTACTACAGCCAGCTCCAGCACCAGGTAAGCAAGCGGACAATGCAACCCCGACTGGGTCAATTCCACCAGGCTCTCTTCCTAACCACTTGGAATTAAAGCGCCAGTACATGCATGCAACCCAGTAGCAAAACATGCTTCAGGACCACGTCCGGACGTCGGCGTACCATTCGGCAATTACATTCAACGGCCCGTCTTTGTTCCGCGACCGGCTGGTGATGGACGTGGGCGCGGGGTCGGGCATCCTATCGTTCTTTGCGGCGCAGGCCGGCGCCAAGCACATCTACGCCGTCGAGGCCTCGGGCATGGCGCAGAAGATGGAGATCATGCTGAAGAGCGCCAAGGGCAGCGGCACGTCGTTGGGCGCCACGCGTAACGCATATCTCGCCGACCGCATCACCATTGTGAGCGCCAAGATCGAGGAGCCCTCGTTGCTTGCGCAGGTGCCGCAGGTGGACGTGATTATATCCGAGCCAATCGGCGTCCTCCTGGTGCACGAAAGGATGCTCGAGTCGTACATCTACGCGCGGGACAAGTTTTTGCGGCCCGGTGGCGCCATGCTGCCGTCCTCGGGGACCATCCACCTGGCGCCCCTGTCGGACGCAGCCCTGTGGAACGAGACGATTGGGAAGGCGCGGTTTTGGCAGCAGGAGTCGTTCTATGGCGTGGACGTGAACCCGTACTTTGCGCCGTCGTTTGACGAGTACTTTAGCTCGCCGGTCGTCGGCTGCTTCAGCCCGACGACGCTGATGAGCGAGTCTGCGGTGCACGAGGTTGATTTCCACACGGTGACCCTGGGCGAGCTGAAGGAGTTTGTGGTGCCCGTTGAGTGGAGCGTCAGGTACACGGGGGTGATGCACGGGATAGCCGGGTGGTTCGACCTGGCGTTTGTGCCGCCGGCATCGTCGCTGCACGCGGGCACGTCGCCGAGCGCCGTGTACATGTCGACGGGGCCGCATTCGCCGGCGACGCACTGGCAGCAGGTGCGCATGCTTCTGAAGCAGCCCCTCGGGGTGAACGCCGGGCAGGTGGTGCGTGGCGCTGTGCTGATGAAAGTAAACGACCAGCGCAGCTACGACGTCAGCGCCAAGCTCATCGTACTGGACGCCGACGAATCTTCCCGGGTGTCTGACGACGCGCTGCTGCGCATGTTTGAGACGAACAAGTCGCGGACGCGTGCGGCGCTGTGGTACTTGCATGAGCAGATTTACAACTACTCGTATGCTGGAGAGCCGCTGGAGCAGGTCAGGCCGGAGGCTGCCAACTTGTATCTCCCCGTGGACGCGCTGCTTGCAGAGTCGGCGCTTCCTACGGCAGCTGCTGGAGTTGGTGGCAGCGGGGCGAATATGGAGGTGCAGGGCGTGCCGGGCAGCATGACGGACTTTGTCGTCAAGACCGGTCAGACTTCCATGCAGATGTGAGAAGGCTGGCCGATCAGATCTACCGATCTAGCGTATTTTTTTTTGCAATTTGATCAAAAATATTTAATATTTTTCCACCTCCTTGGCAACAGAATATTTGTATGCGCCTGCTCGCTCTTTGACTTCTCACCATTACACCATATATTTTTCAACATACATTGTACAGCCAGATACAAAAGTCATGCGCGGTGCACGTAGACAGTCCAGCAGAGCCCCGGCGCCGGTGCGCGGCAGCGGGCAGGGCAACAAGAGCAAGGGATACAGCAGCAAAGGCAAGGGCCGGACGGGCGACCGGCCAAAGCCCACACACAGCAGCACAGGCAAATTATCTGCCAAGGGCAAGGGCAAGCAGCCTATGGGCGATTCGCTCGATGTGTTCGACGCCGAGGGCAGCGACTCCGGCGAAGACGACATACTCAGGCGCCGCAAGCTCGAGCGCATAGCCGTGCGCGACTACGAGGTCGAGGACGTGGCCTCGGAGGACGACGAGGAGATCGAGAGCGACGATGCCTTTGACGTAAGCGACGCCGAGCGCTTCGGTGGGTACAAGTTCAACGGGCCGGGCCGCAGCACTGGGCAGGCGGCTGACAGCGGAGACGAGGAGAGCGAGGAGGATGATTTCGAGGACGAGGATGATGAAAACATTGTTGATCTGTCGGAGATGCTCGATGGTGGCGGATCTGACGAGGAAGAGGAGGAGGAAGAAGATGGAAAGGCTGCTTTTGCCGGCTCGCCACCAGCCAGCGCCAGCGCGTCGCTGCTGGGATTCAGGGATCTGGCAGTCGGTGGTGGCGGCGACAGTGGCAGCTCGGGCGAGTCTGGAGATGAGGAGGACGATGGTGATGATGAGGACGGCGAGCTTGCGGCCATGGGGTTCTACTCGGGCGAGTCAGCCGACGAGTCAAGCGACGACGGTAGTGAGGACGCCGACGCCGATGCCGACGGAGACAAGCTGGCCAAGCTGGGCGGCTTTGTCTCGGCAATCAGCGCGCGCGCAGCCAAGCGGCGGTTTGTCGAGGAGGCCGGCGACGGCATCATCGAGGACGAGAACGCCATCGGCTCGGGGCTGCACATGAAGGGCGTGTCCCTGGGGCTCGGCGACCTGCTCGGCGACCTCGGCGACGACGACGCCCAGGGCTCAGGGTCCGACGGCGAGGGCGCCGGCGAGAAGCAGTCAAAGCGCGAGATGCGCAAGCTCAAGGACCAGGTGACCAAGCTCGAGCGCGCCGCCAAAAAGGCTGGCTCCGGCGTGGTCGCCGCGCCGTTGCCCAAGCGGCTGCAGGACCAGGTGGACCGCAAGGTGGCGTACAAGAAGACCACCGCAGCCGTGTCCGAGTGGCAGCCGGCGGTCGACGCCAACCGCGTGGCTGAGCACCTGTCCTTCCCCCTTGCCGCGCCTGGCGGGCAGGCGCCTTCGATGACCAGCGCGATGCTTGTCTCGGGCTCTGGCGAGGCGGCCAAGAGCTCGATGGAGCGGCAGATCGAGAGCATCCTGTCGGCCAGCGGCATGACGGACGAGCAGCAGCGGCAGTACGAGGAGCTCGAGATGCAGGCCTTGCCGGAGGAGGAGATCCGCCGGAGGCAGCGCGAGCTGCGCATGACGCGCGAGCTGATGTTCCGCAGCGAGCAAAAGGCCAAGCGCATGGCAAAGATCAAGAGCAAGGCCTACCGCCGCATCCTCAAGAAGCAGAAGGTGCGGGCTGAGGACAAGGCTATGGAGAAGCTGCGCGAGGAGGACCCCGAGATGTACGCCCTCTTGGTTGAGAAAATGGCTGAGAGCCGTGCCGAGGAGCGCATGACTTTGCGGCACAAAAACACGAGCAAGTGGGCGAAAGGAATGGCCGGCCGCAGCCACGGCGACGACGACCGGATGCAGGCCCTAAGGGACCAGATTGACGAGCACGATAAGCTTAAGCGCAAAATCTACGATATCGCCTCGGACGAGGACGTCGACGACTACGAAGCCGGGCGCACAGACATGCAGGATGAAGACGCTGCCGTGTCGGACTCTGATGCGGACGAGACGTTTGAGGGCGTCCGGGCGCGGACAATCAACAAGATCTCTGCCGAACTGGACGCCAACGACGCGTCGATTCCCGACGATGCGCCGCACAAGGCGCTTTTCACGATGAAGTTTATGCAGAATGCCATGCAGCGCCGCGACGAGGAGACACGCAGGGACGCGCAGATGATGCGCGACGAGTTCGAGGCTCTCGAGGCTGACGTTGACGACGAGGGCAGGGCTGTGGCGATCAACCGGTCGGCCGGATTAAAGGCCGCGGCGGGCGCGGCGCAGGGCGTGGCTGCCGGCCGCATGTCGTTCGGCGGCGGGCTGAAGAAGCGCGCGCAGGCTGCGGGTGCGGCTGAGGAGGATAATGATGACCAGGGAGATGGTGATGTGGGCACCAAGCGCGCGAGGCTTAACGAGGCCGGCCAGATCAGCCAGGTGGCGTCGGGCGGCGGCCACCGGGCCAAGACGAACGAGGCTGTGTCTGTCGGACCAGCGGCCGATGCTGACGAGGAAAATAACCCCTGGCTGGCTGACGACTCTGCGGCGCTTGGCCGCCGCAATGGCAGCAAGCTGCGCGGGCTCGACAAGGACAGCTCGAAGCTCGACAAGCTGTCAGCCAAGCTTCGCTCCAAGCGCTCTTCTGATGGCCCCGACGGCGTCACCATGGCTGGCGGCAGCGTGATGCTCGATGTCAGCAACATCATGACAGCTGCTGCGCGTCCCGAGAAGAATGATGGTGGTAAGGATTTGGACTCTGAGTCGGACACAGAGGGTATTCGGTTGGAGCATGCCGGCAGCAATGGCAATGTCAAGCATCCGACGACATTTACCCAGCGCGATCTTGTGCAGCAGGCGTTTGCCGAGGACGACGTTGTTGAGGCCGAGTTCGACGAGGAGAAGCAGGCGGCCATGGACGAGGACGCGCCCAAGACCGAGGACCTGACACTGCCCGGGTGGGGCAGCTGGGGCGGCAAGAGCATCCAGCCGAAGAAGAACAAGGTGGTGCGCAAGCCGGCTGCGGGCGAGGGGATCGAGAAGAATAAGCGTAAGGATGCCAAGCTCGGCTCCGTCATCATCAACCAGACCCTGCCAAAGTCTGCCCAGAAATACTACTCGTCCAACGTGCCCTTCCCGTTCTACACGCCGGAGCAATACGAGGACACTTTGCAAGCGCCAATTGGAAAAGAGTGGAACACGGCGAAATCGTTCGGGAAGGCTATCAAGCCGCGCGTCATGACCAAGGCCGGCCGGATCATCAACCCGCTGGTAATTCCGTCAAAGAAGAAGCAATAGAGGATGGCTTTATTAATACATTGAAACATTAGCAAAAAATATTATTTAAATTTAGCTAATTAAACCCAAAGCATACATCATGAAAGCCGAACGACATTGCTGTTGGACAATATAATATGTGGTCTATATCAAACGTGATACAATATTGTAGAGTCAAGAGAAATTTTGCCCCAGCACAACACTGTTGACGACTATTACAAAATTCGTTATGACCAATCCTTAAGCCTACATTGTTCTTCCCTTAAATATCAGCATGTATATGCAGAATGCAGCTGTGACTGCCCCTGCTGAAATAACCAATGAAACTTCCTCAATGCTTGACTCCCCTGTTCGGATCCTGCGGATATATTCCTCGGTAACTGGGTCAAACAGAAGCACCAACGTAAACATTACCGAACAGGATACCCGAGCAAGTGCATACGGAAAGCGCGATTCACCTTTCTTGGCAAAGAATGCATAGTCAATGATTAGTTGCAGAAGATTTAAACCAGCCATCACTGCCGCCATAATCCGTATAATTTTGCGGTATGGCTGGAATCTTAATGTTTGATAACCACTGTGGAATATATTTTCATCATCATGGTCTTCAGTGTATTGATTAAATCCGATACATACAGCAAGAAAGCAAGCCGATCCGGCTGATATAATGTGTAGTAGATAATCCTTCTTTTTGGCATCTGGCATATCATTGCTTGAGCCTTTGCCACCACCGCCACTAGTCTTTGGTGTGTTGGAATCCTGCTTAACTAACGACATCTAAAGATACTACTACAGATATAAATTATCTTGTTGATTGAATGAATTACTAATAATGTGTAAAATTCCTCCGAAAATAATATAACAAGATGAAAGGCACACAATTGTTAGTTTATGAACATGCCCACTTTTTCTGAGTTTTTCTAATGCAATAGTGAATTTTCAATTATTCTCTCCTTTTATGGACGACAATTGTCACATGGATTAGTCTGCTTTCTTTATATAAAAACTTATCTCAAGAGACCTGGACGAAAGTGGTAAAAGAATAAAAGAAAATACCTGATGTTGGTTTGATCACATTGGCAACATATCGCTCCATTTTCTTTTTTAATACTACAATGCAGTATTCATTTTGAATGCAACTAGACGACTACATTTCTTTTTAGTATAGTTTTATACTAAAAGGAGAAAATTGAAAGGGTTAGCAGACGTGATCAAGCTGAACAACCAGCTATGCCTGTTTATAAAAAGATTATTGTTTGACAAAAAAGATTAATCCATTGAGCGACATATGCATTCAGGATGCTGTAATTTGACAATTGTAGTGCAGATATTTTCTACCTGCTATATGACTAAATATTTGGGCAAAAAATCTCAACTATTTGTGTATAAATAGACTAGCAAACTAGTTGCCTTATTTTTCCCTGTTATTTGTCCTAGTCCAACATTACTTTTGTATTTTAAATTTATAGCTACACTTTTGACTATATATAATATTTACATCCAACATATACAGCAATATTAATGGTTAAAAATCCAGTCAAGAAAGTATCCGCTCGGTCGGCCATGCTTGTTAGTTCGTTTATCATGGGTGGACTACTTATTGGATGCGGCGGTTATTACATGGCAAAAGAGCCTTCACTGATGAGCCAGGATAGCAACTTTAAAAAGTACCGTGATGCTGAATTGCGAATAGGAATGCATTTAACACCAGGGATAATAAGCTTTTTAAATTTTGCCATGCTTTTTTTAAAAAATCCAGACGACAAATCAAAGGCCAGAGCATATGCTCTCCTTTATGTGGAGATTGCCTTACTGTCCTTATTTTTGATGCTATGCGATCCAGTGACTGAGTATTATTCCATGCAGTTTTCAAAGGGAGAACCTATTACAAACCTGGTGTTTCTAATTGCTGCGGGTGCATTTACAGGCATATCCATACTATTTGTTTTCGTAGTGCGAATCGCCTGATACGAGCTTCGAGCCAACATCGTTATTCAGTATACGCCATGTAGTATATAATAGAACTGGCAAGCACTATCAGCTCAAGAAGTACGTGCCGAGGTTGTATTTTTGTTGTATTTTTACAGTTATTTTTTTAGACATATAAATAGACATTAAAACCAAGGAATCTAGTGGAATAAGTGACCATCAATACCATCTATACCAACTGTGGTTTGTTTCTGGCTAGCAGTATCCCGCACAACAACTTGCGTTTCGGCCATCTCGCTACTTCCAATTATCACAATCTTTCTAGGGAAGGGCGTCTTTGACAAAATGGATGAGAGTTGCTTGTTGAGAAGCGGATGACTGGGTGTAGCTGACTGAGTGGTATCTGCAACAGCGCTGTGGACAATATATGAGCCATATTTACAGGCATTCCTTACTCTTTTGGCTACCCGGAGTGCATATTGATACAGATCTGGCGATACAACCCTTCCCGACTCCGTGCGATCGGGTATTATAAGCACGGGAACTGGCTGCTCAACACATGCTACTTCGGTATCAGGTATCAGAAGAGCAAGTCGATCGATCCCTGCACCCCACCCAACGCCAGGCAATGATTTGGCTCCTCCCATGGCGCTGGTCAATCCGTCGTATCTTCCGCCAGCCAGTATGGTGGCTTGAGAGCGACCTAGCAGATCTGACGCACAAGTGATCTCCCACACCGTATGCTGATAGTAATCCAATCCTCTAACCAGTCTCTTGTTCTCGACATACGGGATTTTGAGAGTATCAAGCCCACTCCTGACAAATCCATAGTGTTCAACCGACTGCGGTGACAAATACTCTGTATAAGATGGCGCACCAAGAGCAATCTTCATGTCGCCTTCATTTTTAGAGTCCAGAATGCGCAACGGATTCGACTCAAGTCGCCTCTGGCTGTCTTCTGACAGCAGCCTTTGGTGCTCTGAAAAGTATTCGCGTAGGGAATCGCGATACCGCGAGCGTGACTGAGCGTCTCCAAGTGTATTGATGTTGAGCTCGAGTTTGCCATCGATCGCCAGAGTACTGAGAAACTCCCATCCGACCTCAATGCACTCAACATCGGCTGCCGGATGGACGACGCCAAACATTTCGATTCCCAACTGCTCAAACTGCCGCAGCCTGCCCTTCTGCGGACGCTCGTGGCGGAACATCGGGCCAGAGTAGAACAGCTTGAGCGGGAGCCGTTCGTCTAGCTTATTTGATATCACTGCGCGAGCCACACCTGCCGTGCCCTCAGGCCGCATAGTCATCCACTGCTGGCTCGAGTCAAGGAACTTGTACAGCTCTTTACCAACAATGTCGCTGGAAGCACCGAGTGTGCGCTCATAGACTGACGAGTACTCGAGGATCGGGGTGTGGATCAGCGTAAAGCCGTGGCGAGCAAGCACCGTGTGGCCGGTCGATGTCACTTGCTGGTACTTGTAAGCTGCACTGCCCACCCGGTCAGGCATGCCGCGTACTGCGCGCGGAAGCTGTCTAGACGACGAGTACGTTCGCCGTAGAGCCGAGCGAATGTGCTGGATCCGTGTGCATTTACACATAATTAAGAAAAAATTGAGATACAAGAGTTGAAGCTGTGATCCTTCAGTTTCATTTTTGGAACTATCACGTTTTTTTCTTTCACCAATATTTTCTTGTTTACGTTTAAATGACTATTCTCAATTCGGTAATCAGCTCGCTGGACTCCTTGGGCGACGAGCTATGTGCGTTGGACATGTCGCGGCCACGGTACAACCTGCTGGCGCTCGGCGTGCGGCACACGTTCGAAGGGGACGCACAGCCATCATTCGTTGTGCGGGACGCCGAGGCCCAGGAAGCCAAGCTGGTTGCTCCAGGAACTAAGGGTGTCTACGAGGACATGCTCTCGCGCATAGGTGTCCAGCATGCCAATCTGGGCGTCGATGCCGACAAGGATCTGGACGCGCAGGCGTTCGAGGAGTTCTACGATAAAACCGTCGATCTGGCCGACCTATGCCAGCTGCCCGAGGTAAACGAGCGGCTCAACCAGGTGGCCAACAGCTACCAAGAGTTTAGCATGCGCAAGGAGGAGCTGTCAATTGAGCTCAAGCGTCTCTCTGCCATTCCGCGTATTCGGCAGCGGCTGGGGAAGCTGCCGCAGATGCAGCGGGAGCTAGAGGAGATAGTTGCACAGAGGCGGGCGATGGAGACAGAGAACGAGGAGCTCGGCACACAGGTTGACACGATGGACAAGGACATTGCGTATCTGCGGATGGAGCACACGATGGACCAGGAGAGCGGAGAGCAGGCGGCGGCGCAGCTGCTGGCAAAGCAGCAGGAGCTGGCGCGCTTAAAGGTTGAGCTTGAGAACAAGCGCAGGCTGCTAGAGTCCCGCCGCGACGCCTATACCAAACGACGCCCACTGACGGCGGTCGAGCATGCCGAGCGCATGAGTGCGGGGCTGGCTCTGGCCATGCAGGAGGCTACAGAGCGGGACGATGCTGAGCTGCACCGCTTACGCGATGCAATGACGCAGCGGCTAACCGAGATTGTCAGCAACAGCGATGCCACCGAGCTGACCAACAGGTTTATTGACAAGGTGTTTGCCGGAACGATCGACGGCGTAGCCAACGAGAACGTCGAGTCGCTGGAAGCCAGGAGGGCCAGCCGCAGACTGTCCATAGCCGGGGGTACACCTGCTGGGCGTGTGCTGGCTGCACAGCTGCTGTGTGTGCTGTATTCAAGAGCCCAGGAGGACATGGGCGGCATGCCCGAAGACGACCTAAGAGCTCAGCTGGCCGAGTTTGCCCGTGAGCGCCAGTGGAACCCTGAGCTGGTCGTGCAGGCCATGTACGAGGTGTTTGGCAAAAAGCTGGCCAAGCGGTATCGCGAGAATCGGACAACCCACTACGTGCGGATGCTGTGGGAGTAGTTTGATGCACCTCTTTCTCTTCTCAACACTATTTTTCTCTTATTTCAAAATACGTAATATGAATTCACGACAGCTTTCAGCTGACGAGCTGGCGTGGACCGTGGGCCAGGTATCGATGATTGTAGGCGCGGCTCAGGAGGACGCTCGGCCGCTGGCAGAGTTCCTGGTGACCATTGGCAGTCCGACCGAGCTGCAATCGCAAATGCTCGACATGCTCGGCGAATCGCCTCTTGCGCTTGAATTCATATCATCGCTGATATCCAAGCGCTTTCTTCCAGAGACTTCTGAACCAGCATCAGTATCAGCATCGGCATCAGCAGCTGCAGTCACGGCGGTGGCCGCAGCAGCGTCAGCGGAATCGACAGAGCCACAGCAGAAACAGCGCAAATCGAAGAAGCAGCAGCGGCGCGAGCAGCAGGAGCGGAAGGAGGCCGAGGAGAAGAAGCGGATGCAGGCTAGTCGCAAGCGCGTGAGGTGCGACTGCCAGGCATCTGAGCACCCATTGCTAACAAACTGCCTAATGTGTGGGCGCATTGTGTGCGACCGCGAAGGTCCCGGTCCGTGCATGTTTTGCGGAAACGATGTCCAGAGCCCCGACCAGCAGCTACAACAGCATATGCGCCGACTTTTACACCGCGAAGAGCCCAAAGCAGCGGAGCCCAAGCCCAAGCCCACGGTTGCCAAGGGCGGCGGTAACTCGTACAGCGCCAAGCTAACCGGCGGCGTAGCCACAGCACCGCCGGCTGGCAGTCTGCTCTGGGACGAAGGCGAAGACAAAGACAAGTCGTCCGAGAATCCCGAGGGCCAGAACCCGCCGCCGCTGCCACCGCGCAACAGAGAGCTGTCGGAGGAAGAGTACCTCCAGCTGGCGTTTGAGGCCTTGGGGATCGATAGGAGCAGTGCTACGGCAGAGGCCCAGGCAGAGGCAGAGGCATGGACGCGCGCCATGCGACTCAAGGAGCGGCTGCTGGAGTACGACCGTACAGCGGCGCAGCGGTCGCGGCTGATCGACCAGGCGTCGGATGTTGATGTCGATGCCATCAGCAAGTGGATGAGCCCCGAGGAAAAAGCCCAGGCAATTGCCAAGATCGAAGCGCACAAAAAGGCGCAGGAGGATCGCGAGGCACGACTGCGCAGCGGTACGCGCGTGCTGCGGCTGAATCTCGGGTCGGGGTCTGTCGATCTCGAAAGGCAGAAAGACGAAGAGGGCGAGGAGGCTAGAGGGCTGCGTGCACACCAGACGGATGCTGTAGTTGGCCCTGCTCCGTCTGCGAAAAGCAGCAGCAATCCCGCTCGCAGCTCGTTCTTTGGCGATGTTGCCGAGCCCAGATTCATTCCGGATGACCCATCTGACTCCGACTCTGCAAAGAAGCCCTCAAAAGGCAAGGGAAAGAGCAAAGCGGACGCTTCGTCACTATCTCAGCGCCCCGCTCAGTCGGATGCATTGGCTGCACGGCGACAGATGCTGCGGATCCAGATCGATGACGACGATTCATTCGCCTTTTAGAAGAATCAACAGCGAATCAGAGCATGATCACTAAATTAAAATTATACATTTCCAATGACAATGATGTCGCTACTGCCTTAACTACTACTCTGGCATTTTGGACGAGAAGGTAAAATAAAAGGATGTTTTCGCGTTGATAACGTTCAAAAGATTGAGTCCAAACGACCATCTTTTACAAGTTGCTGCAACCTAAACAGGTTATTCGCCCTAAATCCATCCAGATTTGAATTCCAGAAGCGTTATGCAGACCGTCAATCATGCTCTTTGGCTCTCTTTCGGCAAATAGAAAGGACGCCAAAGACAGCTCTTCTAGAAAACTAAAAGCTCACCGAGCCAATTGCGAGGGTGCTTTGGCACGTTTTGTGACATCATTTTCAAGAAAACCAGAGAAAAAAATTCGCTTTTGTGAAAGAAAAAAAAAGCTAAAGAGGTCGTGCGCCTCGATTAGCCGCATCTCTCTTCTTCTATTCTCCCCTGCATACGAGACTTTGCACATTTTACTCTCTCTTGTTACATGTCCTACCAAAACAACAACCAGTACCAGGGCTACGACCAGCAGCCCGGCTACGGGTATAATGCAGCACCACAGTACGGGTACGCTCCTCCGCCGCAGCAGCAGCCGCCTCCACCACAGCAGCAGCAGCCGTACGGGTCGTACTACGAGAACCAGAACCAGTACCAGCCGCCGCAGGGTGGATACCACTACCCACCGCCACCCGCACCGCCAGCTGATGGACCGCCACCGCCCGGAGCAGGCGGCATGGACGCATCCGGATACTCGATGGGAGACTACAAAGGCGCCAAGCAGTACAACCCAACGCCAAAGTTCCGCGACCTGTGGGCGGCACTTCTGTTCCTTGCGCACTTTGCGCTCTTTGTCGTTATGGCCGTGCTGTTCATCCGTGCACTTCCATCGTCAGCCTTCAAAAACTCGGGGAATATCAAGTACACAAAGGACTTTTATTCATGGCCAACAATGATTATGTGGCTGTGCGTTCTTCTCGTGTCCATTGTGTTCAGCGTAATATACCTCGGCGTATTGCAAATGTTTGCTGGCCAGATGCTGGTGATTTCGTTCTGGTTCTCGGTCATTGCCATGATTGGCACGGGCGTGTACTATCTGGCGGCCAAGATTTGGTTTGCTGGCGCGATCATGGTCATATTCGGCATATTCTACGCACTCATGTGGTTCTCGTGGCGCCACCGCATCCCATTCTCAAAGGTGGTCCTCGAGACCGTATGCCATATTACGCGAAAGTTCCCGTCGACCATGGTCGTCAGCCTTGTATTTTTGATTGTCCAGACCGCATTCAGCGCCCTGTGGTCGCTGGCATTGGCAGGGAGCTTCAAGTACATGGAAAAGTACCAGTCGTGCTCAACACACGTTGATCGTAACGGCCGGCAGTATCAGAGCTGCTCGAACGTGAAGGAAATCCTGGCGTGGATCTACATGGTATTTTCGTTCTACTGGACCAGCAGCGTTATCCTAAACGTGCTTCACACCTCGATCTGCGGCACCTTTGCCACATTCTACTACTTTGAGGGTGCACCCGGCGGCTACCCAACCAGCCACCCGATGTTATCGTCGCTCAAGCGGTCGCTGACCAATTCGTTTGGCAGTATCTGCTTCGGGTCGCTGATTGTTGCCGTCATCCAGACGGTGCGTGCGATTCTGCGCGCCTTGCGTAACCAGGAGGGCGACAACATTGCGATTCAGCTGATGGCATGCTGTGTTGACTGTATCCTCGGATGCATCGAGGGCATTGTCGAGTTCTTCAACAAGTACGCATACGTTGAGATTGCAATCGGCGGAAAGCCGTTTATCCAGGCAGCAAAGGACACCTGGACGCTGATCAAGGACCGCGGCGTGGACGCGCTGATCAACGATTGCCTGATTGGCAATGTCCTGCAGATGGGATCGTTCTTGTGCGCTGCCGTCGTGGCCCTTGTTGCCTGGCTGTATATAACCATTACCAAGCCCGAGTATAACAGCACCGGGTCGTACACGGCACCCATCATCATTGCTGCCTTTATCATTGCAATGAGCATGTTTATGGTGCTGCTCAAGTGCATCGATTCGGGTGCCGCAACTACGTTCGTGTGCCTGGCTGAGGATCCGGATGTCATGGCGCGCAACAATCCTCGTCTCTTTGCCCTCGTCCGCGAGACATACCCAAATGTTGTGCGTGGGGTTCATGCGAGCAACAATTATTTCTAACTTGACATTCTTAGTCTTTTGTCTAATGAAACGGGATTTATATTATTGGAAAATGAGTACAACTTGTTTAAACGGAGAGGTGGGGTTTGTATTGTTCAGTGCTTTATTGGACTTAGAGGCTCGCCGTGCAAGCTATCAAGGTCCAGCGCATTGTCTGCCTCCTCGTCCACCAGGCCGATCACGGCAATGTTGTCACCGCGGATCATATATAGCCCCAGGTCAACTACCTCGACGCCCTCGTCTTCAGAGAATATACGCTCCTGGCATCCCTGCATTATGATATTTGTTGTTTGATCCAGACCTCGCAGCATTCCGACCACTAGCCGCCCGTCATTCATTATAACCGACACTTTGTGATCGACATATGTCTGTAGCTGTGACATCTATGTGTATGTGTGTGTGTGTATGTATAATAGTGGTGTGTGGATGAGGGGTTTACAGGACAGGACTACAGCGTATAACGAAAACAAGAAGCTTGAGCGGCCTTGGGTAGCCTGACCGATAGAAAGTCTGCACTAGCACAAATGAGACCATCAGAGTATGTGTCCAGTTATTGCGCTGTCACGTGAGTGTGGCCAATTGAGAACACGTTAAAGCCTAGCTGCCTTAACCTGTCATGGTCCAGCACGATCTGGCCGTCAAACACATATGCCGGTTTAGCCATTAGTTTGAGCGCCTGTTCCCAGTCGATCACGCGAAACTCGGACCACGCAGTAAGAACAACAACAATGTCGGAACCAGCAATGGCCGAGTATGCATCTGCACACACAGTCACCGAGTCGACGCTACAGTCCGTGCCTGCAGCCGCTGCTAATCTGTCAACAATGTGGTGTCTGGAGACCTTTGGATCATACACAGATAATGTGGCACCATTTCGCAAAAGCTCACAGCATACGTCTGCCGCCGGCGTGTTTCGCGTGTCGCCGGTTCCCTCCTTGAACGCAAAGCCGAGACAGGCTACACGCCTGCCTTGAAGCCCGGAGGAGCCATCTCCTCGGCTGGCGTCGGCAAGAATTCTGGCAACAAAGCGTCTAATCTGGAACCTGTTGAGAGCTAGGACCTGGTGCCAGTATTCGGCAACCTCGGGCAGCCCGAGGGACTCGCTGAGCCAGATCAGACTGGCGATATCCTTGTGGAAGCACGACCCGCCAAAGCCCAGCGACGGGCGCAAGAATTTCGACCCGATCCTCGAGTCAGACCCACACCCAGCAGCGACCTCAGAGATGTTGGCACCCACAGCCTCGCATATTGCGCTGATCGAGTTTATGCTAGACACGCGCTGGGCCAGCATGGCGTTCGACGCCAGCTTGGCCAGCTCAGAAGACCACATGTTCATGGTCAAGATATTGGGCTCAGGCACCCAGTGCATGTACACGGCCTTTAGCCTGTCCTGTGCGACCATGTCATCGCCACCAATCAGAATGCGGTCTGGGTGGAGCAGGTCCCTGACGGCCGTTCCTTCGCTCAGAAACTCGGGATTGGACAGGACGCTGAACCTGACGCCCGACTGGGCGTTATCTCTGAGCATCTGAGCAATCGTAGCACAGGCGCCGCACGGCACGGTGGATTTGGCGACAACAATTTTGTCAGTAAGCGACACGCGTGCTATCCTGCGTGCGCAGTCGCTGACAGCGCTAAGATCAGGCTTTGCTCCGAGCGACGACACATGGGTGTGATGGTGCATTGGCGGCGTGTTCACGGCTATAAAAATGAGCTGGGCCTCGTCGATAGCCCGGTCGATGTCGGTTGAGAATACCAGGTTGATGTTGCGCTGGCGCTTGACCAATGCATCGAGACCGGGCTCGTAGACCGGCAGGGTGTCTGAATTCCACGCCGATATGCGCGCGGGGTCCCTGTCAACAACAGTTATGCGGATTTCAGGACACTTTGCGGCAATTACTGCGCAGGTCGGCCCGCCCACGTAGCCGGCGCCAATGCAGCAAATGTTTGTTATGCGGTCGGCTGACGCTGATATATGGACCATTAGAGACAAAGAGAATGCAAAGGTGTGGAATTAAAGATAGACTACTATGTGTAGGGAATGGAAGGGAAGGGGAAGAGAAAAAAAAAAGAGAGTTGCAGCTGTAAGTTTTTTTTATTATTAGGTAAGGTTGTCTTCCAGTGCATAGAGTGGTTGCGCGGTGTCTATGCGCTGATTTGCGGAGAAGCGAGGAGCAAAGGAACAGGACAGGCGCAGTGTGTGTGGGGTGCAGCACTCTAAAGAAAAAAGTTTAGCAGCAGCAATCACATGCAGTTCGCGAGCCGATATCATCCCCAGAGACTGTTCTGAGAAGAAGGACTGGCGAGCCGAGCCTTCGTGATTGTGGTGGTCCAAACCAGATCTGTGTTTGCTTGTTGACATCAAACAAGTCGACGAGGTGACGGTGGCTGGATCGCCTGCTTGTTTTCTCTTTCTTTCTCTTTTTCTCACACCATTTCATTATCTCTTCTGCTTATTTATCTTTTCCGGCAAAAACACGCTCGTTCATCTCGACAAATTGAAACACCCAGCTCTTTGAGACAGAAAAAAAAAGTAAAAACGAAAGCATGTCTACCTCACGCCAAGAGTTCATCGACTTCTTCCCGCAGCTGACAGCGGACATCATCTCGGAGCTGCCCAAGTTCGGCGCGACCGACGAGATGATCAAGCGGATCAAAGAAATGATCGAGTACAACGTGCTTGGTGGCAAGATGAACCGCGGCCTGTCCGTCGTCGACACCGTGAAGATTGTGCGCGGCGAGAGCACGCTGCCATCGGACATCAACGAGAAGGCCATGGTGCTCGGCTGGGCCGTCGAGTGGCTGCAGGCGTTCTTCCTAGTCGCCGACGACATCATGGACGAGTCGCCGACGCGGCGCGGCCAGCCCGCCTGGTACCGCAACGCGGACGTGGGCATCCTTGCGATTAACGACTCGTTCATCCTCGAGGCGTGCATCTACCGCCTGCTCAAGAAGTACTTCCGGTCGACGCCCTACTACATGGATCTGGTCGAGCTGCTCCTCGAGACGTCATACCAGACGGAGCTCGGCCAGATGGTCGACCTGCTGACTGCGCCCGAGAACGACATCAACCTGGACCGCTTCTCGATCGCCAAGCACCGCTACATCGTCGAGTACAAGACCGCCTACTACTCGTTCTACCTCCCCGTGGCCATGGCCCTGCTGATGACCGGGTCGGCGGCCGGATCCGAGGTGTTCGAGGTGGCCAAGCAGATCCTCATCCCCCTGGGCATCTACTTCCAGGTCCAAGACGACTACCTGGACTGCTACGGCGAGCCCGAGGTCATCGGCAAGGTGGGCACGGACATCGAGGACAACAAGTGCTCGTGGCTGGTGGTCCAGGCCCTCGACCGCGTGTCCGCCGAGCAGCGCCAGGTGCTCAACGACAACTACGGCCGCAAGGCGCCCGCCGAGCACGCGCTGCGCGTCAAGCAGCTGTACAAGGAGCTTGAGATCGAGAAGGTCTACCGCGCGTACGAGGACAAGACCATCGCCGAGCTGCAGGACAAGATCAGCAAGGTCGACGAGTCGCTGGTGCCCAGACAGGTGTTCACGGCATTCCTGAACAAGGTGGCCAAGCGCAGCAAGTAAGCTTCTATATATAAAATCAACGCAATACAAAAAAAAAGAACGCAAGCTAGCATATGGCCAATGCTATATGAGAAACAGTTATTAAAAAAGAAGCAAGCACCCGAGAATCCGCAATACATTTGTTACGCTGGACATGCCAACCGTCTACAGTTACAAGTCGCCGTGCAATGTCAGCCAGTCGACGACGACGACGACAGATACACCGGAATGCCGTAGACCACAGGCGCAGCGCCAGTCAGGAACGGCATGCGGCAGACCTTGCGCGCCAAGCACACAGCCTCAGCAAGCGACAGCGGCCGCCCGCCATGCGGCGCAACCGCGCCATCGACGCCCCACCTCCTAAGCACCTCGGCAGCAAACCTGTCAATATCCTTATCCCCCACGTCCCACAAATTGCCTACCAAGGCAGGACACCCGGCCACAACATAATCCGCCGGCGTACCCACGGCATCATACTCGCCCATCCGTCGCATCCTCGCACTGCTGCACCCAAACAGCAATGCAACAGCCCGTACCCGCGTTGCACGCACAAGGGCCCGTCCCGAGTACGCCTCGCCGCCGCCATGCCCAAAGTAGAGAAACACAGAGCTCGCTGAGAGCGCCTGTGAGAATTCACAGGATGTGGGTGCGCGGCCTGTGCTGCCCCGCCATGAAGGGTGCGCCTGCACGAGGGGCTCGAACGCCGCTTGCGTGCGCGCCAGGTCGCCCGCCGGGTTCAGCACGTAGGAGACCAGCGATGGGTCGGTGGTGTGTGCAGGATGTGGGGCGCTGGAGGCAGAGGCGGAGGCGGAGACGGACAGACGGTCGAGAAGGAACGCCACCGAGGGCACGCGCGACACCGGGTGGCCGGCCAGGCAGGGCAGCGTCTCCCACGGCAGCTGCTGCGCGTGCTTGTCCAGCGCCAGGATCAGGTGCGCCGGCGCCTCAGCCGCCGACTCCACCGACTCCGCCATAAGCCCGCCAGCCAAAAGCGGCAGCAGGGCGTCGCGCACAGCCTCCGAGAACGCCTCCAGCGCCTGGGCATCGGCCGCCGGCGCCGCGTCCCGGCGGCAGTAGACGGCCCAAACAAGCATGCACAAGTCGCGCCACGCGTCTGCGTCCCCGTCCCCGTCACCGTCCGCATTCGCATCCGCAGACTCCACAGAGCCAGCCGCCGCAGCAGCCAGCACCACGGCGCACAGCTCGTCGGAGAGCACCAGGCGTCGCGCCCGGGCACCGTACGTCCGCGGCACACGCGCAAGCACGCAGGCATGCAGAGCCTCCCTAACAGCAGCCACAGCATCATCAGACAGGGCGAGCGGCTCGGGCGACAGCAGGCGGCGGAGACACCCGAGCCACCGGGTCTCCACGCGCCGCAGCAGCCGGCCAAGCGCCCGGTCGAGCTGCGCCCGCTGCTCCCACCAGGCGCGCTTGTCCTCAGCCGTCACGCACTCCGCCGCCGTCTTCATCGAGCGGTCCGACGCCGCCACTATCGCGCCCAGCGTCGCCAGCACGCCGTCGAACGCACCCGTCGAGCCACCGCGGTCCGCGTCAGCAGCGGCAGCGGCAGCGGCAGCAGCCTCGCCGAGGTCCAGAGCGTCCAGGCTGTCGACCGGCCGCAGGGGCAGGACAAGTGCCAGCGGCGTGCGCGCCCGCTCGTACCGCGTCACCAGCAGCACGTCGCGGGCAGCGTCCACCGACACGCCGCACACCACCCACGACGCCGGCAGAACGTCGGCAAGCCGCGCACCGTCTCCGGAGACGACTCCAGAGTCTGCACCTGCATCGCAGCCAGGGTCAGCCGGCCAAAGAGCCGCCAGACGCGTGCCGTCGGTGGCGCCACGGAAGAACGCCTCGCGCCGGGTATCTTTAGCACCGCCGCCGCCGCCGCCGCCGCCGCTGTCGTCACTCTCGCTTTCCTCAGGGTCGTCGGCGAGCAGCATGGAGGTCATCTGGCGGGCACGCAGCACAGGCGACGCATGGGGCGACCCCGCCTGCCGCCCGCCCGGCGTGCCCACGACGTCCGCAGGCCAGGCGGTCAGCTCGGCCGGCAGCGCGACCATCTGGCGCCGCAGCGCATCGGCGGTCTCGCGCACGACGGTGATGTTCAGCGGCGCATCCAGCATATCCGCCACAGCAGCAGCAGCAGCGGCGGCGGCATTGGATACCGCAGGGCCGAGCGTCTGCACCAGCGCCGCGGCCATCGCCAGCATGCGCGTGCTCGCATGCACGCTGTGCGCCGACCCCGCCGTCACCGCCAACGCAGCCGTGCGCCGCAGCATCGTATACGCCGCCAGCGCCATCTTGCGCACGTCGGAGGCCGCCCCGCGGCCCCGCGCCGCCCGCCGGTCAGCGGGCGCAGCTGCCAGCGACGGCAGCAGTATCGCGCCGCCAGCGCCCGGCGGGCCCAGGCCGGCCGCGCGCCACGCGGCGTCGAACGACAGGGTCGAGTGCAGGAGCAGGTGCTCGGGCAGCCGGTCGGCGCCGCGGCCCGCCGCGTCAGCCACCGGGTCCACGTCATCCACGAGCTTCTGCTCGGCCGAGAGCAGCATCCGCCGCACCGCCACGTCCTCAGCCAGCACGCCGAGGAGCCCAGGCGGGGTCGCCCCCTGCGCCGGCGCCTGCAGAGCATCAGCCGCCGCCGCCGCCGCCGCCGCCGCACGCTCATACAGCGCCAGCGCGCGGTCCACGCGCCCCAGCCGGCGCCACGCGTCGCCCTCAGCCAGCAGACCGCCGGCGTCCTCCAGCACACCCCGGCTCGGCTCGCCGTCACCCTCTGCGTCCAGCAGGGCCGCGCACTCGTCGAGCGCCCCGCGGCGGGCCAGGATATCGGCGAGCACGCGGCGTGCGCGGCGCACGAGCTGCGGCGCGCGCAGGCGCTCGGTGGCCACGGCGAGCATGCGCGTGGCAAAGTACTCCGCCTCGCGCACGCTGCCGCGCACGGAATGCACGTGCGCCAGGTGGCCCAGGCAGTCGGCCGCCAGCCGCTGCAGCGCCCAGTCGCCCGACCCGGCCATCTGCCGCCGCTGCGCGCCCTCTTCCGCCTCCGCCTCCACGCCAGCGCCGGCGTCTGCAGCCTTCCCCGCCTCGGCTGCAGGGCCAAACGGGTCGTCTTCGTTGTCCAGGCTGCTGCTGCCCAACACGCGCTGCTGCTGCTGCTGTGCCCGTCGCCGGCGCTCCGCCGCCGCCTGCAGCGTCTGCAGCAGGGCGCTGACCACGCGGTGCGCGTGCAGCGCACAGTCCACGGCGTCCGCCAGCGCGCCGCGATGCAGCGCCACCCTCGACTGCACGACGCCCGCGCGCGCCAGCACCACGAGCCACTCGGCGTCCACGGGAGCCCGCCGCCTCCCACGCGCCAGCGGCCGAGTGCCGCTGCCGCCGCCGCCGCCGCCAAGACTGTCCATCCGGCGGGCCACCACGGCCGCGCGATCCAGCGCCGCCTGCGCCCCGCCGGAGGAAGAGCCCAGCGACAGCAGCAGCAGACACTCGGCCTCAGCCGCCAGCATGGCCACATGCGCGTGCGCAGGCACGGCGCCCGGGACCGCGCAGCGCTCGGCCGCCTGGGCAAACAGGCCCGCGGCCTCAGCGGCGTCCCCCGCCAGGGCGCACTCGCGCGCCAGCGCCACAAGCCACTCGACGGCTGCCACGGAGCCGCCCGCCGACGCGTCCAGCCCCGCGCAGCGCTGCGCCAGACAAAGCCCGGCGCGCCGCAGGGCGAGGCGCTCGGCGCCGTGCGCTGCGCGCGAGTCGAGCAGCCCGGCGAACGCGCCCATCGCGTCCAGCGCCCGCCGCAGCTGCCCCGCGTCGTCTGCCGGCTGCTGCTGCCGCTGCTGCTGCCGCCGCCACTGCTCGGCCAGCTGCGCCCACAGCTTTGCGCTGCACGCAGCGTGCTTGCCGCCGGAGCCGCCCTGCTCGATGTCCATCACGGCCAGCCAGCCGTGCGCCTCGGCCGGCGCCGCCAGGGCCCCCGCCTGCCCGCCACCTGGCGCAGCCAGTGCCAGCTCCAGCGCCAGCGAGAGCTGCTCGCGCGCCTGCGCGTCCTCGCCCAGGTCGCGCGCAGCCTTGCCCAGCTCGAGCAGGCAGCGCACGCGGCCGGCCGCGCACCCGCCGGCGGCAGCGGCAGCGGCAGCGTACAGGCGCAGCGCCTGCTCGAGCAGCGCCCTGCGCGCCGCCTGCACGCCGCCGGACGCCAGGCCCGGCGAGTTCGCCAGCGGGCGCAGAAAGTCGGCCTCGGCCTCGGCCAGCCACGCAAGCACCAGCGGGTCGCCCGACCACTGCGCCTGCGCCTGCTGCATCGGCCGCATTGCCGCCGCCGGCTCGTCCGGGTCGCTCAGCAGCCGCGCGCCGCACAGGCGCGCATAGCGGTCGACGAACACCAGCGCCCGGTCGGCCGCGCCGCCCGGCGCCCAGCCCGTGCTGAACGGCGGCCGGGCGCCGCCATCGATCTCGGCAGCATCCAGGCGCCGGCTGAGGAACGCCGCCGCCCGCGCATACGCCGCACCGGCACTCGCATGGGCGCCGGCGGCCTGGTAGGCCGAAGCCGCCACCTCGTAGCGCTTGCACAGCTGCGCCACGGCGTCCGCAACAGCTGCAGCAGCATCCGCACTGCCGGCATGCCGCACCCACATGGCCAGCGAGGATATCGCCAGCTCGGCCGCCTCGGCGGCGCGCACGAACACGCCGAGCCGAAACAGCGCCGCCGCGTGGTTGAACATGACCGTCGAGTGGCTGCGCAGCAGGCCGCGCACGTCCCCTGCGCCCTCGCACAGGCTGAGCAGCCGGGCGGTCAGCCGCTCGACTGCTGCGCGGTGCGCCGCGTCGTCTGCGTGCTCGAGCAGCCGCACGGCAAGCTGCACGCCCGTGACGCACGCGTCGCCGTGCGCCAGGCACACCTTGGCCACGCCGCCGCCGCCGCCGTCCTCGGCCGCGCGCCGCGCTGCCCCGCGCGCCACGTACGCGTGGTAGAGCGCGTCGGCCGCCAGCAGCTGGCCCAGCGCCGCACGTGCAACGGCTGCCTCAGCGGGCGTATGGTCGGTCGCCTGCTGCTGCCGCTGTTGCAGCCAGCCGAGCGCCCGGCGTGCCGTGCGCCGCAGCCGGTCGCCGCACAGCGCCAGGGCGTTCCAGCCCGCCAGCGTGTTGCGCGCAGCACCCACTGCGGCCTCCACCTGCCCGCCGTCCATCTGCCCGGCCGCCAGCATATCCGCAACCCGGCCCAGGTTCTCGCCGGCGCCCTCGACGGCCGCCAGCACCAGCGTGTCGCGTCTCAGCAGCGCGCACGCCACGTCCGCCGCACTGCTGCTGCCGCTGCCGCCGCTGCGCCCATCAAGCAGCTGCCACGCTGCCACGGCTGCGTCGACGTCGCCGGCGCTTCGGCGGGAATCGGCCACCAGAAGCACAAACTCGAGCAGCTCCGGCGACACCGCCGCCCTGTCCACCTGCGCGCGCAGCTGCTCGGCCACCCCGTCGGCAAACCTGCGCACGCCCGAGCCGCCCGCCCGAGCCGCATGCTTCAGCAGCTCGCGCGCATCACACTCCCGCGTGTTCGCGTACGCCGTCAGCGCCAAGAGCCGCAGCTCGAGCGAATGTTCCGAAGAGCTGCTGCCGCTGCTGCTGCTGAGCGCGTAGTACGACCGGAAGCACACTTGCAGGTGGGCGTCCGCAGACTCGGCGCCACCCAGGGCCTGCACGCGCAGGCACCAGTCGAGCGCACTGTCGGCGCGCCTGGCGAGCTCCGCGCCGGCTTCCTGCGTCGCCCGTCGGGCGTGTGCGCCGCCGCGGGCAAGCGTCCGCAGGCCGTTGCACAGCAGCCCGACCACCAGGCCGTTGAACGCCGCGTCGCCCTGGCAGTAGCGGATCGGAAAATGCGTCGGCACCAAAGGCGCGCGCTTCTCACCCTTCTCCCCCGCCAACAAAGCGCCCGGGCTGCTGCTGCTGCTGCTGCGGCTGCTGCCACCACTCACTCCTGCCGCCGGCTTGCTAATGCTCAGCCGCCGCATGCCGCCGGCCAGGCCCTCGGCAGCGCGCGCGCCCCTAGCGCCCGCAGCCTTGCGCACCGCCCGGCTCCCACCGCTGCCACCACTACCGGCCGCCGCAACCAACACGTGCGACTCGGCGTACTCGACCAGCCACATGTGCAGAACACCCATGGCGTCGCACGCCCAGTGGCCCACATGCCCGTTGACGCAGGCCGTGATAAAGTTAGCCAGCGTCTTCTCCAGCGCCAGCGCGCCAAACCCCGCCGCCGCGCGGTTACCATGCAGGAACCTGAACGCCGCCAAACCCACACGCACCATCCGCTGGACGCTGTCGGCTGCTGCCCCTGCCCCTCCTGTTTCCGAGGCGCTGAGCTGTTGCAAATCGCTGGGACGTCGAGAGAACTGGTGGTTCAGCTGGTTGACCAGTGCGAGCGCAAAGTGCAGCTCGGGGCGCGCTGAGCTTTTGCTACGGCCGCTGTTGGAAGGCTGTGTTAGGCGTGAGAGCGCTTGCCGCTCGGCTGCCGCTGTGCAGTCGGTTAACTTGTGGAAGCTGTCCAGCAGCGGGTCAGAGACCTTGCTGCCCATTGTGGTTCTATGTTAATGCTCAGTCTGTGAAATGACTTGTTGTTGTTGTTGTGTAAATGTAAAAAGTGCAAGAAAGTAATGTAAAAAGCAAAGAGAAAGCTAACGAATTCATCAGTTTTTTTTTTTATTTGCGATAATGCACAAAAAAAACGTGCTGCGCCAATGTTTGTTTACAATAGAATGACTGCCTTCGGAAATCAATAGATCCGATCACCGTTTCTAGTGTGGCGATGGGGATCGCGAGCTGCGTCTGCGGTAACCGTCGTCTCTGCGCCTGCCACGGTAGCTGCGCTCGCCAGGGCTCCTGCTGCGCCTCCTCCGAGAGTCACGCTCCCGGCTCCTATTCCGATCCCGGCTCCTATTCCGCTCCCGATCCCGATCCCGACTCCCATCCCGCCCCCTGCCCCGATCCGAGCGCCCACCGTCGCGCGCAGCATCCGCTGGCGCATCCCACCTGCTCCTCCGCCCCGTCCTCGTCCTCCTCTCTGCGCCACCACCACCGCCACTACCAGCACCTCCCGCCGTCCCGCCACCCCTCTGCTCAGCCGCTCGGATATTGCCCCTCAGCTTCTCCTTCTCCTCGCGCCTCTCCCTCAGCTCCTCCATCTTCCTCCTGACAAAGGACTCCGGGATCCCAGCCGGACTCTCCTGCGCCTCTAGGAGCACCAGCCACAGGCTCTCCATAAACTCCTGCGTCTTATCCTCGAGGAACCCCGTCAGGCTGACCTGCATGGCCTTGGGATCCGGCGCATCTGACTCTTCGAGCATGTTTACAATGTACTCGTAGAGCACTTCGTCGTCGATTTGCAGAAGTGTGTGGATTTTGGAAGATAGCCAGGGCTTTATTACCTCCATGTTGACTTTGCTGAGGTCCACGGGCCTTTTCAGGGCGCTGCTGAAGGTTTGCTCGCGGAGGAGCTTGGTGCGCGCATCGCCGAACCTCCGGTCTTGCTCTATCGTCGTGCCACGGAAGAATCCTCCCGACATTTTCTCTGTCTAATCGAAAATTTAAAACGCGCGCAAAATTAATTTCTATGCAAATAATACAATAAAAATGCTAGCACTGACACAAATAAAAAAGGAAGAATTGCGTGTTGTATTCTGAACGTTTTTTGTCCTTTCTGGCGTGACCCTGATCAGATCGGTGGCATTTAGCCTGATCCAGATAATCAGGCTGAATCCGGCCAATGCTTGTCACAGTAAACAAAAAATGCACGCCACTTTTCCCCCATTGCTTACCGGCTGTTTTAGTGAGTGCAGTGCCGTAGGGACATCATTGGTTAAGTGACTTTAGGCGTTGCGAGTGATGCATGTACCAATTGTCTAAACTAAATTAATTTAGGTCGCACATTATATGACTTTGCCACTATTCCCCGAATTTTTTATAATGCGATTTGAGTTGTGCTGCGATTATTTTTACTGACAGTGTTACAATATGACAAAAAGCCTCAAATCCACTCACATAATCTTCTGACAGCTATTTGTCCATATAAAACCTCCTTTTAAATTGCTGCAAGCTTTTTCACACGCCTATTCACACTACCACGCGTTACTTTTATGTCGATATTGTCTTGTACCTAGCCATACGATTTTTTTTACATCTTTTTCGATCATGATGCAGCCAATTTTGTTTGCTATTCGTGACTCGGTGTCATATTGTACATGATATAAAGCTATTTATCTACTAGGGGATAGTGGCTATACACAATCCTCGTGTTGCATTGTTTACAGCCACATACCCTAGTTTAGTGCGACTGGTAGAATGCATACCATGGATCCATTTTATATTTGAACAATTCTACCACAAAAAAGCTGCATGAAACATGTTCTCCACTGCCTTGAACGCTACCTTTATTAATAGAAAGAACTAGCATTTTGGATGCCCTCCAGTATATAAAGCTTATCCATTTTCCCTTGTTACTTTTACAATTTGCTTTCCCAACGAGACTCTATTTCACACTTGAACACTAGCTCAATTACTACCAAAGTTCTTAACATTATCTCTTTTTTAATAACTATGCTGCGCTCAATCACTGCTAATGTTACCCTTGGTGCCTACTCTTTTGGCATTAACTTGCCTGACAATATGGCGCCTCAGCTCTACAACATGGCCGCTTCTTTTATGCATGTTAATGCTGAAGTGACCAGCGAGATTGAGGCATTTGCTCTATTCCTCGAGCACTGTGCCAAACATGCTACCGCCGGCATTATTCAGGCTGTTTTTAATGATTTTTGCAAAAAGTTTGAAACAGATAAGCAGGACATCCACGTCATTATTTCTGACTTGGGATTTGGTTTGCAAACAAGCCACAGAATCCTGAAGGCATATTATTCTGCATGGCCGTTTGCAGAATATTTTTTTTGTAAAATCTGCTTTGTTTAGTCGCCCTGAGTGCTCACTGATGGCTATATTTAGTGGCCATTCTGGCAATATTGGATACCTTGCTGACATTGGCTGGATGCTTGATGTTTATTTACCGTTACTTCAGAGTTATGTTGTTGAAATGTCAGAATTTCTTGGTAGAGAATCCCAGGACAGAAATTTTATAGATGCATATTCAAATGAACTTTCGATATATAGCTGGATTCAAAATCCCAAATCTGTTCCTGACAATGATTATCTTCTAAGCTCGCCCGTTAGCATCCCGCTAATAGGACTTGCTCACCTTATGCAGATAATGGTTTTATACAAAACTCTTGGCATTACGCCGGACGAGCTTGTTTCTAAATTCAAAGGTAAGTCGGACAATGTTTTATATATGTTCTCCATTAATTATTATAGGCAATCCAGTTGCTAAATTTACAGTATTTATCTAAATATAGGTTTGACCGGTCATAGCCAGGGATCAGTAGCTGCAATGGTCTTTTCAATGGCGACCAGTGATGAGTCATTTTACCATTTTTCATTTAAGGCATTGGGCCATTGGATGACTATTGGAGCAGTTCCACAAAACGAATATCTTGACTACAGACTCAGTAGAGAGAACACCGATGTGGATATTGATGGATCATATGATAAGTCTTACCCAATGCTTAGTGTCAACGGATGTTCTAAGAAATATTTACAAGATATAATTAGTGAATACAATACAACACTGCCTACCTCGGTTCAGTATGTTCAGTTATCACTGATAAACTCATATGAGCAGTTTGTAGTTGGTGGTCTAGTTGAATCTGTTGCTAATTTTGCAGAATTTCTAAAGTCCAAATCAGCATCTGTCAATAAAAACAAGTCACTAACAGGTGAGTCCAAACAACCAAGTATTCAAATTAGTTACATTGGTATAACAATGCCATATCATTGGGATGGCCATAATCGTTACCTTGATCAAATGACTGAAATTGTATATAATAAGCAGTGGAACTTTAATTCTTCTAGTGGAAAAGTTCCTGTATATGCATGCGATGGCAGTGGGCTAGACATTTGCTTGCAGCCTGACATTACCAGATACTTGCTTAGTATTCTATGTATTTTGCCGGTTGACTGGCCATCAGCTGTTCAGCTCCCAGATACAACTCATGCAGTTTACTTTGGTCCTGGTAATCTCGATGGATTTAGCAAACTAACATATAGAAATATTGTTGGGAAGGGAATTCCTCTACTATGTGCTAATATACTTATTAAGAATCCAAACCACCCCCATATTGGCATTTGTGCTGACTTGCATAACACACATTTAGTCAATATAACGTCTGCACCAAACTGGTTTAGGGAGCATAAACCCCATCTAGTGTGCACTACTCACAACAATGCTGTGCATATTGACACAGAAATGCACAAGGTATTTGGACTGCCTCCAATAATGATTTCTGGAGCAGAGCATATAGCAGCTAGCATTGAGTTTGTAGCATCTATTAGCAATGCTGGGTTTTATATTGAATATGGGGCTAGCTATATTGATACCAGGTCTGATTTTATGGCCAATCTGGAAGCTCTTGCTAATAAACTTATACCAGGTCAAACAATCACGGTAAACTGTAACTTTAATAACAAGAAGCAATGGGATTTCCAATATCCAGGAATTATTTCTCTAAGAGAGAAGGGCTTGCCGATTATTGGTCTTAGCATTAGTGGTGTTGTTCCGACTACTGAGAAAGCTGTTGAAATTATTACATCTTTGAAATCAGCTGGAATCAGACATATATCTTTTAACCCAGTAGATTTTTCATCAATTCTTCAGGCTGTAAATATTGCTCAAAAATGCAAAGATTTCCCAATATCTCTTCAGTTTTCAAATAGCTATAATGGAGACACCAACTCAGTGGAGCATTTCCATAATTTAATTATAAAAACCTATGCTACTTTACGCTTATCACCAAATGTCATCCTAATTGCTGGCATTGCTTTAGATGACACAGATAAGTCTGTAGATTACTTAACAGGCAAGTGGAGTGTTAGGTGTGGTTTTGCACCAATGCCATTTGACGGTGTTGTTTTTTTATCACCAATTTCAGGATTAAATAGCATTGAGCTACCTGCAAAATCCACAGATAACAATACTAATCGTTATGATGTTGATGGTGCTGCACAACAAATACTTTCAAATACTAATACAAATTATATGGAATATAGTAACAGTGGGCTTCAAAGGTTAATTACAAAATCTGCTGACGAGGAACTACCATCTTTATTTATTGAGCACAAAGATGAAATAGTTAAAATATTAAATTATAATCTATTCTATCCCTGGTTTGGTAAAAAATCTGATGGCTCAGTAGCTAACCTTGAGGATATGACCTATGTTGAAGTTATTAGCCGACTAGTGGAACTATTACATAATTTACAACAACAATCTTGGTATTCCGAATCTTGTTATAAACTGGTTGCTGACTTTATAATACGTACTGAAAGACGTATGTGTTGCAAAGCCAGCACATCAAGTACATCTGTTGTTGCAGATCTAGATAGCATCTGTCCTAATAATTATGGACAGCATGTAGTAAAAGTATATCCTATGGCTGCAACTCTTTTACTTACATCTGAAGATATCTTATATTTTCTTTCTCGGTGTAATCAGATTGAACAAAGGCAATTACCATTTGTTCCAGTATTAGATAAAAAATATATTCCGCACATATTGGCAGGCATCAAACAGCTACCAACAGATCAAACGCAAATATTAGAGTTTTACTCAAATTACTTACCATATCAACATAGTACTTTTTCTACGCAGCAACTGTTTAAGGCTGCTGAAAATTTGAAGCATCAATTGGCCAATATTTATCATAGTCATATTGATATACTCCTGAAAAGTGAATATAGTGCTGATGTGCTGCAAATGCCAAAGGTTGAATATATTGGCGGTAGAGAACAACCAAATACAACCACTTTGCCTGGGAATGTTAGAGTTACACACGAGCACAACAGCTATCATTTTTATATTCCAAATAATGCTAAAGAGCTGCCTCCTTTAGATTTATGGTTGCATGCAATTGCTGGTCCGTGTCATGGCTGGCTTTATACTCTTTTAACATCTCCATCAATTGTTCGCAAGTCAAACTACATAAATAATTTTGTTAAAAATGTTATGCAGCCTCGTCCAGCCCAGGAATTATCCATATATCTAGATAATAATTGCATACCTCAGCGAGTTGAAATTGTTAGAGAATCACATATTGATCTCTCACTAAAATATAACTCACGTAACAAGACAATATCTCTTAGTATATATCAACCAACACTAACTGGCACCACATCATTGGATCTTGACTTTTTATACCATCCAGAACAGCCCAATTCGCCTATTCATATTGATATTGAGCAGTTTTCTCGTGGTGTACACAAGATATATGCTGACACATGGGTTGATAACTCTGATACACCATCACAATTTGTTGATGTTGTTAATCCACATGTGCCATTATCTACCAATGGGTTTATTATAACAAAGGAGAAGCTTGATGCATTCCATAAGAATGTTGGTAGTCGCTTTGGTTGGAACCTGAATCAGAAATTAGAGAAACCACCCCATATACCAGCAGAATTTATTGTGTTAGCTATAGTATCAAATGTTTTAAGAATTACAAGTTCTTCCCTTTTTGGGGATAGGCAACTTTCAGTTGTTCAGCTGCATAATAAGCTTCAAACATATAAAGGCTATTCAAAGCTCAAGATTGGTGATCACATTAGGAGTGAGTTAGTGGTAGATGAGATTGTCAACACTCTATTTGGCAGACAAATAAAAGTTACATGTACTGCATATTCTGCTTATACTCCGATTTCTGCTCTTGAGTGTACATTAGTCAGCCGTAACAACCCAACAGATTTTAATAGTACATTTCAAAATATCAAAGATAGAAAATTTTCTATAAATCTCATTTCAGAGGTCGATATTGTTGTTTTAAAATCAAAAGAATGGTTTTTCTATTGTAAAGCTACAATGGACCAGCTAACCCCGGCAGCAAAAATTGATTTTTTCCTTGACTCAAGATACCACTTTAAGTCTGAAAGTGTATATTCCAGCATAAAAACAACTGGAAAAGCCTATCTTGTAAAACAATGTGGTCACCCTGTACATATTGGCAATGTTGACTTCTCTTGGGGAGAAGCAACTGGAGATCCAGTTATTGAATATCTAAGACAACACGAGCTGCCATCAGCCACAGTAATGTTTGAAGATGGTGGATATTATCTTACCACGCATGCAGGAGCTGAGCAAATGACTATTACCACTCACAAATCTAATTTAGAGTGCACTCATGTATCTGGTGACTACAATCCAATTCACACAAACCCATATATTGCAAGTGTTGCAGGTCTACCTGATACAATTGTACATGGTGTATGGATTAGTGCAGCCATTAGATCTCTATTTGACAGTTATTTTGTTGAGAACAAGCCAGAGCAGGTCACTAGCTACCAAAATAATTTTATTGGTATGATTCTTCCTGGGGAAAAATTAACTACAACACTACAACATGTCGGCATGATTGAGGGTAGAATGGTTATCAAAGGTCAAACTGTCAATCAGGCAGGCTCACTAGTGCTTGAAAATACCGCAGAAGTGGAGCAGCCATTAATTGCATACATATTTACTGGCCAGGGGTCACAAGAGGTTGGCATGGGTATGGCTCTATATGAGCAATCTTCTGCTGCCAGAAGTGTTTGGGATTCTGCTGATACATATATGTTAGATAAATATGGAATACCCATTAAAGATATTGTAAAGAATAATCCCAAATACCTAACAGTTTATTTTGGTGGCAATACTGGAGAGTCAATATTGCATAATTATTTATCACTTCAGCTTGACTATGATAGTGTTTCTTCTAAAAATAATAAGACAAGACCTCCATTTGCAGAATTAAATTCTAGCTCAAGCAGTTACACATTCTATTCGCCAACTGGTCTTTTCAATGCAACTCAGTTTACACAGGTTGCTCTTGTTATAAATAGCATAGCTATTATGACAGATATGCAAACCAACGGCCTTGTACCATCCAGTGCTATTTTTGCTGGTCACTCTCTAGGCGAGTATGCCGCTCTTCTTGCCATAGGAAGGTTATTTTCCCTTGAGGATATAATTGACATTGTATTTTGCAGGGGAATGATTATGCAATCAGCAGTAGAGAGAAATACATCTGGAAATTCACAATATGGAATGGTTTCTGTAAACCCATCACAGGTGGGCACCTGGTTTAATGAGGTTTTGTTAAAGTCAGCCATACTTGCAATCTCCAAACATGACATAAATGGTCTTATTGAAATTGTAAACTATAATGTTCAGGAAAATCAGTACATTATTGCTGGAACACTAGAATTATTGACTGCATTGCAACTTGTTCTAGACAAGCTATCAACAGTATCACAAGATTTAATTGATGATAATGATAAATACATTTGCCTGGTTGTCGAAAATACATTTACCAATAGTATTGATCCAAAGCTTGCTCGTGGACATGCAAGCATTCCACTTGAAAATATTGACATCCCATTCCATTCAAGTATTTTGAAGGGAGGTATCTCAACCTTCCGAAATATTTTGTCTCAAAAAATATTATCTGACAGCACTGCTGACTACTCTCATTTATGTGGTTACTATATTCCCAATCTGACGGGTATTCCATTTGAAATTTCCCAAGAATATTTCCAGCTGGTGTATATGCTAACCGGATCATCAGTAATTAGATGTATCCTTGACAGATGGTTTGAGGTCGTAAACAATAAGAATTATCTTGCATCCTCATTAATTACAGAATTGCTAGCATATCAGTTTGCATCACCAGTTCAGTGGATTAAAACACAGAATTGTTTATTTAATGATATAAAAGTACAGAAATTAATCGAGGTTGGTACTAGACCTGTACTAGGTAGAATGGCTAACAAAACACTGATGAGATATGCTGGCATATCTAAGTCTGTATCAATTCTACATGTTACCAATGATATGGAAAAGATATATTTCTTGGAACGTCCAGTTAAACCTACATCTAATAATACCAAAGCTGAGCAATTAAAAATATCTGAGCAGGAGTCTGAAGTCCAAGTTAATCCAGCACCTGAGATTAGTGTGCCATTAAATTTGTCTGATGAGGGTGACAATCTAGCTGTAGATAAAATTCCAGATACCCCACTCCAGACTATTCACATAATTCACGCTATTGCATCACATAAAGTTAAACAGCCTATGCCAAGAATATCAGTTTATAATACAATTAAAAGTCTTGTTGGTGGCAAATCTACACTTCAGAATGAAATAATTGGTGATTTGCAAAAAGAGTTTGGTTCAAACATGCCTGAGCGAGCTGAGGAGATGACAATGCAGGAAATTGCAAATATTATTGGCTCAAACAATAATACAAAACTTGGAAAATATACACAGTCACAGGTATCACGTCTATTTAGCACAAAGATGCCTGGAGGATTTAACATTTCACATATGCATAATGTTTTGGAGAGTGAATATGGCCTTGGTCCACAGAGGCAAGATGCAGTGCTGCTTGTTGCACTTACTATGGAGCCCCCTGAGAGGCTAGTCGGTAAACAAGCATCAATTAATTGGATTGATTCTATTGCCAAGGTGTATGCACAAATGACAGGTATATCATTTATTAAGACAACAAAGAAAAGAAATAATGAAGAAAATATAGATCCAGTTATTAGCAGTGCAGCTATGAAGACTATCCAAAAGAAACAAAGCAAATATGTATTGAAACAGATTGAAGTTTTAGCGGATTCAATTGGCCTGGACATTCACCAGAGTTTAAAATCCGCAGAGCACTGGCAGGCTGAAGCTGGATCCCATCAGTCAAAACTTGATCAAATATATAGCGAGTTTGGTAATGAGCTGATTGATGGGACTAGGTCTCTATTCAGCAAGCAAAAGATTAGAAAATATGATTCATCGTGGAATTGGTCAAGGCAGAATGCTTATGAATGGATACAGGATGTGCTGGCTAATGGTAGAACCATCACTAAGGGTGATGCTGAGCGTCTTCATTATTTGAGCAACTCTTCTCACCTTGAGCTTTTGCAAATGTTATCTGGTATAATTGATGTACTCAGATTAAATACTAATCCTGAGTATGCAGCTGCGTTAGAGTTAGCCAGACAGATACAAAGCACATGTGTGGATACATTAAGTAAACTACCGGTATATATAGAGCTGTCAACTCCTATGCAGCCTAAGACAACCTTTTCAAAATCTGGTTCAATTATCTACAATGAGGTGCCACGAAAAGATATGCCAACATATGCAGAATTAGGCAAACATTTAAGTAAACCAGCAATGCAGACATCTTTAAAAGAGAGTATGTTGCCACTGTTGCATATCCGTAAGCAAACCACAGACAAATGTAGTGGTGATGAGGTATGGTCCTATGCCTCTGATTTAACATCTATTTATGCTAACAGCATGCAGAACATAGCTACAACTGGCCTTACCTTTTCGGGCAAGACTGCACTTGTAACAGGATGTGGAAAAAGCTCAATTGGCGTAGATATTGTTTGTGGTCTGTTGAGTGGAGGTGCTCAGGTAGTTGCTACATGCTACAGTTATAGCAAAGCAGCCACACTCTATTTTGAAAATCTTTACCGAAAATATGGTGCTTCAGGCTCAAAACTAATTTTACTTCCCTTTAACCAAGGCTCGACTAGAGATATTGTTGAGCTTATTGGCTATATTTACAACATCCCAAACTCAAACACAGAAGGTCTTGGATGGGACCTTGACTTTGTATTTCCATTTGCTGCTGTGGCCGATATTGGAAGCTATGTAACAAGTCTCGGGTCACACTCTGAATATTCTCAGCGTGTAATGCTAACTAATGTGTTGCGCCTACTTGGTGCAATAAAATCTGCAAAGGAAAAGCTTAAATATGTATCAAGGCCATCTGTGGTCATTCTTCCGTTGTCACTTAATCACGGAAAAGTTGGTGGTGAGGGACTTTATGGTGAGTGTAAAATTGGTCTTGAGATTTCATTTAATCGCTGGAAATCTGAATCGTGGAAGGGCTACTTGTCAATTATTGGTGCTGTCATGGGATGGACAAGAGGCACTGGCTTAATGAATATTAACAACATCGTTTCTGAAGATATCGAGACATATAATGCCTACACCTTTTCAACAAGAGATATGACATTTGCCATTCTTGGCTTGCTCGATTCACGCATTTGTTACTCAGTACATCAAAAGCCGATTTGGGTAGATATTCGTGGTGGCTTGCAAAGAGTCAAAGATGTTGGTAAATTAGTACGTAGTGCACACAATAAGATTCAGCAGCACAGCAGTTTATTGCATGCCCTAACCAAGGAAGCATTAAGTGACAACCAGATTCTATATTCGTCTATGGAAGAAAAAGAAATGCCACTGGTATCATCTCAACTTCTTGTCAGATATGACTATCATTTCCCTGCTCCAATTAATTGTGAATGTGCTGATGTTCTTCCTCAGCTTGAGGGTCTTATAAATTTAGACCAAGTAGTTGTAATTACAGGGTATGGCGAAATTGGCCCATATGGTAACTCTGAGACTCGCTGGGAGATGGAGACACATGGAAAGTTCTCACTAGCTGGGTGTATTGAACTTGCATGGATGATGGGAATAATTAAACATTTTAATGATGTCCATCCATCAACTGGTGAGTTGTACGTTGGATGGGTCGATTTTAAAACAAATGAACCAGTTAGCGATATAGATATCAAACCGAAATATGAAGAATATATCTTAGCACACACAGGAATCCGTTTAATTGAGCCCAAACTTGCCAATGGCTATGACCCAAATAAGAGATGTGTTATGCATGAAATCCAAATTGAACATAAAATGGACACATTTGAAACTAGTGCAGAAGCAGCAGCAGCATACAAAAAGTCAAATGGTGACAAGGTCAATATCTGGGAAAGTACCACTAGCCCTGGTATGTGGAATGTACAGCTGCTAGAAGGAGCACTTATTCATGTAGTTGCTGCTTCAGATGTCGATTGCCTTGTTGCTGCACTATTACCAACTGGCTGGAATATCAAACACTTTGGTCTACCAGATAACCTAGCTACTCAGATTGATCCAGCTACACATTTTACTCTTGTTGCAACTGTGGAGGCGCTTGTTAGATCAGGTATTACAGACCCATATGAATTATATAAATATGTTCATGTATCAGAAGTTGGAAATACCACTGGCAGTACAGTTGGTGGTATGAAGTCTATTCAGGATACAAACCGTAGTCGATTCCTTGATAAAGATGTAAATGTTGACACTTTACAAGAAAACTTTGTTTCAACGGTTCAAGCATGGATTAATATGTTGCTCATGTCAGGATCAGGCCCTGTCAAACCCATTAGTGGTGCATGTGCAACCGTGGCTGCTTCAATTGATGCCGCTGTAGAAAGCATACAGCTGGGAAAAGCAAAATTCATGATTGCAGGAGGAGTTGAAGACTTTTCGGAGGTAACCTCTGTTGAATTTTCATACATGAAGGCAACTTGCAACACAGCAGATGAATTTGCAAGCAGCAGAGAGCCATCTGAAATGACAAGACCATGCACTTCATCGCGCAAAGGGTTTGTTGAGGGTCAGGGTGCCAGCATTGTTACACTCATGTCGGCATCAACAGCAATTGAAATGGGAGCTCCAATTTACGGCATTGTTGCTTTATCTAATACAGCAACAGATAAGCAGGGTAGGTCGGTGCCAGCTCCAGGCAAAGGTATCCTGGCAACTGCCAACGAAAATACTAGATATTCTGTTGCTAAGCATAAGCTTAGTATTGAATATCGTAGAAAGCAGCTAAAGCAACAGCTAGAACATTTGGATGAGTGGTCAAGTGGCGAGATTGCTGGACTTGAGAGTATTAATGCTGCCAGCCAGCCAAACGAGATGGATATTGCATATATCAAATCCAAGTATGAGTTGCAGAAGCGCAGTCTCCAAAATATCTGGGGCAATGAGTTTTGGAAACAGGATCCATACATTTCGCCCATCAGAGGAGCGCTGGCTGTTTGGGGATTGGATGCAGATGATATTGGCCTAGCGTCTTTTCACGGTACATCAACAGTTGCCAATGATAAGAATGAGTCTGATGTTATGAATGCCAAGCTCAAACACATTGGCAGAACGCCTGGCCATGTTCTGCCAGTGGTATGCCAAAAGTGGCTAACTGGTCACTCAAAAGCAGCAGCCGGCGGTACTGCGCTCAACGGCATTCTTCAGAGCATGCGCACAGGCTTAATACCTGGCAACCGCAATGCAGACAATATTGATCCCGAGTTTAGAGCATATGATTATTTGTTGTATCTTTCCAAGACCGTCAAGACGCCAGGCATCAAAGCTGCATTAATGACGTCCTTTGGGTTTGGCCAAGTTGGTGGAGAGCTTCTGATAGTACATCCCGACTATCTTTTTGCAGCTGTTGATAGCAAGTTAATCGGTGATTACAACATTAAACTCAAGGAGCGGAGTAACAGGTCCTACCGCTACTGGCAGGATACGCTGGTAGGCAACCATCCATTTATCCAGATCAAAGACCAGCCACCATATACTGCCGAGCAGGAGAAGGACGTGCTGCTTGATCCGCTTGCCCGAGCTCATTACGATCCAAAGACCAGGCAGTATCGCTTCTAAGGTTTGATATTTTTATTTATATTGTTTAGCGTTTATTTTTAATCTATAAATTTAGCATTGAGTTATTCTATAACGGTCTGTTTAGTACGTCTCGGCAACATCCGATGCAACTTCAAAGTCGCAAGCAGTGGCAGCCCTGATTTCTTCTACGGTTCTGCCATACGAAAGCTCGCGAAGGAGGAGGCCCTTTCCAGGAACAACGTCGAAGACGCACTTGTCCGTGATAATACGGTCAACACACTTGACGCCGGTCAGCGGCAGTGTGTTCTCCTTGAGGATCTTGGGCTCGCCATTCTTGGCATTGTGTGTCATTGTGACAACAACGCGGGACTTGGGAGCAGCGACAAGGTCCATGGCGCCGCCCATTCCCTTGATGATCTTTCCGGGAACGACCCAGTTGGACAGATCGCCGTTCTGGGAGACCTGCATGCCGCCGAGAATGGTCATATCGAGGCGGTTGCCGCGGATCATGCCAAACGAGACATCACTTGAGAAGCAGGTGCCGCCAGGAAGAACAGTGACCGACTCCTTACCAGCGTTCACCAGATCGGCGTCGACCTCTTCGGCGGTGGGGAACGGGCCCATGCCAAGGATACCGTTCTCACTCTGCAGATGCACGGTGATTCCAGGTTCAATGTAGTTGCTTGCAAGAACAGGCATGCCAATACCGAGGTTGACGTACATACCATTCTGGAATTCCCGGGCTGCGCGCTTGATAATGTGAATGCGCTGCTTCATCGAGTCAGAGAGCACCTGCTCGTCAGCCTCCGAGCGACGCAGAGTGAGCTTCTCGATGCGCTTCTCGTACGACTCGCCCTTGAGGATGCGGTGGACGTGAATGCCCTGGACGTGGATCTCGTCGGGCTTTAGCTCGCCGACAGGAACGATCTCCTCGACCTCGGCAATCGTGATCTTGCCAGCTGTGGCCATGGGCGCATTAAAGTTGTTGGCAGCATACTTGAACACAAGGTTACCAAGCTCATCGCCCTTCCACGCCTTGACCAGAGCAAAGTCGCCAGTGATTCCCTCCTCGAGGAGGTACTTTCTGTCGTTGAAAACCTTGGTCTCGCGCGGTGTGCTGGCGATCAAGATGTCCTTGCCGTCCTTGCTGTACTTGATCGGGATTCCACCCTTCTCAACGCCGGTGCCAACACCAGTAAGGGTATAGAAGCCAGGGATACCGGCACCGCCGCAGCGGACACGCTCGGCAAGGGTTCCCTGCGGGATCAGCTCGACTTCGAGCTCGCCGCCGAGGTACTGGCGAGCAAACTCCTTGTTCTCGCCGACATAGCTCGAGACCATGCGCTTGATCTGACGACTCTGGAGCAGCGTGCCCAGGCCATAGTCGGAAGTTCCGGCGTTGTTGGAGACAGCGGTGACCTGCTGGATGTCCTTGCGACGAGCAACGGCCTTGAGGAGATTTTCGGGGATGCCGCACAGACCGAAGCCACCGATCAGCAGCGTGTCGCCTGATTTGATGCCCTCGATCGCCTCGTCAGACGACTTGAACAGCTTGCTGTGATATGCGCGTGCCGAGGCCGTGGCAAGGCCGGCAAGAATATGTGGGCGCGACAGAACGCGAGTGGCACTTGCGAGTGCCTGTCTCTTAATGGCAAGCATCATGGCTGGTGAATATGAAAACAAAGATCAATAGGTGAATAATGCGTGTGTACGGGTATGTGTAGATGGAGAACGAAAAGACGGGTGAAGGGTTGCGGAAAAATAACGAGTAGCGGGCATTAGCTTCCATGAGTCTCTGCAGCTTCCCTTTATACCCGCCGGGACCCGCTCCACCCGGTGGCAAAAAAAAAAGCTTGGGGATAAAAACAGGCGCCCAACAGATCGGCCAATCGAAGAGCTGAACACGCGATTGCTTCTAGAGCCTCGCTCGTATTCAGCTTTACAGGTATTCCAGTCCGCTCTTTCCGCTTTTTCCACTACCAGCGTGGAACTCAGACAGTGTGCGGCCCGGCGCACGGATCAATCGAGGGGCACTGTATAACGCTGTAAAAAAAAAAAAAGAACAGTCCGATTTTCCTATTTTTACAGTAGGACGCTCGTGCACGGAAGTTAATACTGAGCTTCCAAACGGAGGACCGGATCGTCCTTCATGTGCGCAATTCCGCCGAACGATGCTGCATTTGTGGAAGCGAAAATGCACACACATTGTGCACGAGGCCAAAACGGGTGTACTAGCAAATTGAAAACGACTTCTTGTGACTTGCGCGTTGCGGAATTCCACAGTGCAAAAATTGTAAGTAAAGATAAGATTAAAATGTCTCCGAGACCTCGCCATCGACCTCAAAGTCGCAGCCCGTCGAAGCCCTCACCTCGTCTACTGTGACGCCCTTGGCCAGCTCGCGCAAGAGCAAGCCTCTTCCGGGGATTACATCAAACACGCATTTGTCAGTGATGATCCGATCGACGCAAGCAACACCCGTGAGCGGCAGCGTGCACTGCTTGAGAATCTTGGGCGCGCCATCCTTAGAGCAGTGATCCATCGTCACAACCACCTTTGTGTTGGCTGCAGATACCAGATCCATGGCGCCGCCCATGCCCTTGACCATCTTCCCCGGAATGATCCAGTTTGCCAGATCGCCAGCCTGCGAAACCTCCATTGCGCCTAGAATAGTCAGATCAAGGCGCGATCCGCGGATCATAGCGAACGACGTCTCGCTTGAGAAGAAAGATCCGCCAGGTAGGACAGTGACTGTCTCCTTGCCTGCGTTGATTAGATCGGCATCTACCTTGTCTTTAGTCGGGAACGGCCCAAGTCCGAGTATTCCGTTCTCGCTCTGCAAGTGTACGGTTATTCCCGGCGCAATGTAGTTGCTGGCCAGCATGGGCATGCCGATTCCAAGGTTTGCATACATTCCGTCCGCAAACTCTCGGGCTGCTCGCTTGATTATTCTGATCCGCTTGAGCATTGCTGGTGCAACGTCGCTTTCCGTTTCGCCCTCTCTACGCACAGTCAGTTTTTCAATCCGCTTTTGGCAGTTGGCGTTTTTGAAGATCCGGTGCACGTGTATTCCTGGAATGTGGATTTCGCTTGGCCTGAGCTCTCCCACGCCAACAAGCTCCTCCACTTCAACGATCGTTGTTTTTGCAGCCGTGGCCATTGGCCCGTTAAAGTTGTTTGCCGATTCGCGAAACACCAGATTGCCTAGCTCGTCAGCCTTCCACGCTTTTATCAGCGCATAGTCTCCAAGAATGCTCTGCTCCATCAGATAGTGACGGTCATTAAACTCGCGCACCTCTCGCGGAGAAGCTTCAATGTCGGCTGTACCGTCTTTGTTGTACTTGATTGGCGTCCCGCCGTGCTGAATTGCCGTTCCAAATCCGGTGGCAGTGTAAAAAGCCGGAATGCCTGCGCCGCCTGCGCGTATCTTCTCGGCAAGCGTCCCCTGTGGCATAAGCTCTACCTCCAGCTCGCCACTTAGATACTGTCTCGCAAACTCTTTGTTCTCGCCAACATAGCTCGAAACCATGCGCTTAACCTGTCTGGTATTCAGCAGCTTTCCCAGGCCAATACCGTCGATTCCAGCATTGTTTGACACCGCAGTCAATCCGCTGATAGCGCGGTTCTCAGATACTGCATCAATCAGTCCCTCAGGTATGCCGCAAAGCCCAAAGCCGCCAAAAAGAACCGTGCTTCCGGCGGGGATATCCTCGACTGCCTTTGCGGCCGTCGGATATACCTTGCTAAAATGTCTTTTCAGAACCCCAAGCGAGCCAAATGACTGCTGCTTAATCTTTAACGGTACAAGTATTCTCAGCATGTTTGATAGTGAGCGATGTTCTTAAAGTAATATTGTATATTTAATGAGGAATTTAAAAGGGAGTAGAATTTAAACTGCCAAAGTTCAAAATTTTCCTTCTCAGTCTGCCCGTCTTTTTTCTCACGGTTGTCTGGCCCTCCAGTCAGCACTTTGTAAATCTGCGAGGGCTAGCCCGCGTGACTATAGCCGTGAGAAAGTGGGGATTGAAAGACCTGAGCTGCGATTATGCAATACAATTAATGCGCCGGAGATTTCCTAAAACCACATGCTGACGCTAGCACTTATGCTCAGTGAGCGGACATAGTGCCACCACTCAGGCTACATTCAAGAATTAAGATCAATGTTAGTACTCCAGCTGAAAAAAAAGATTGCTAATACAATGTACAGGACTCAAATAAATACTTACCGGAATATAGAGCAAGTCGCCTGGATAAACGACACATTCACAATGCCGAGCCTTGGGAAATAACGGAAACTTGTCTGGGTTGATCTTATCAACGTCTACCTGGCTGGTATTACTCAACAGCGACTCCATGCTGTGCGGATACAAGTTATCCGACTCGGCTGGACTATACATCCTAAAATACTTGCACCCTACCACCTGTGCAAAAAGGTTGTCGTATGGATCGTAATGTAGAGGGGAGACAGTACCCTGCGGACCCAGCCACACATTGGTCTGAACTTCGTCAGAGCCCCACAAGCTGCGGCGCCCCGTCTCTGCCAAGGTATAGTCCGGCAGCAAAAAGTCGCGCTTCAGTCTGAATGCCTGCGAGAACAGGTCATGCTGCGCCAGATACCCAGGCCTGACCATCCCGCTAGCAGAAGCAGATGGGTAAACGATGGTATCCAGGAACTTGCCAAACGGCATCAACTCCTGCGTCCAGGCATCATCTGTATACTTGCTACCTAGCTCAACAGGAACGAGACGATGATCGCCAACAGCTGTGCGCAGATACTCCAGGTTGGCCCACGGTCGCTTGTTGAATGCTGGCCAGAACCCAATCGCATTCCTGATAATAAATGGCCGCGAGTTGGCTTTGTCCTGTATCATTTTCTGGAATCTTAGCACGCCGATCTGTTCAGCGTTGTATGTATCAACTGGATACTCTATTTTGCATGGCACGTCTCTTGGAATATCGATTCTCTGAATAGGTATATCGGGCATCGGTCCCTCTATATGCTCAACCATCCGGTGTATCCAGCGCAGGCGATCGCCGGACGCACCACCGATAATTGTGGCACGATCCAAGTTGTTGAGTACTTTTAGCTCTGGCAGTGAGCCATCCATACCAGCCGCATACTCCAGTGCCTGTAATAGTGCGCCATCGACAAGCACATGTGCCCAGAACACCTCTGCAATCTTGCTGTCGGACTTTTTGTTTTGACTAATGCTAGCATAGGCAGTGTCAAAAGCGTTGGGTAAGTGGATTGGCATCTCTTCCGCACGATGTGTCTCATCATCCGGTTGATGCTTGGTTTCCAGAAATCTCCTGAGTGTGGCGATAGAGACAACAAGCATTTGTACCGCACTATCGTCGACGCTGGTCGAATATCCGCTGACATTTGCCTCCAAAAACAATACAAGATCATTGAGCATGGCAAGAATAGAAATATGCAAGGATTAATGACGCTTTGACACATTACCAAAAATAGCATAGCATAGCAAATACAGCCAATTTTGATATAGTTATAATGTTTGTGGGAACATTTAAAAGTCTAGAAAAGAGATGACAAAACATTCAAGCTCAAACGCTAGTAGCAGCGGCTGCTGCCGATGGAGCCGAAGCAGAGTCGACATCCATGGTATCGTCCTCGTCAAACTCGCCGTCAGTCTCAAACTCGTCGCCATCGTTGAAGCTAGACAGCAGGTCGTTCATCGTGATGTCTCCGCTCTCCTCCTCCTTGGCCTCAGCCACCCGCTTGCCCTGGATCAGCAGGTAGTCCATCATGTAGTGGTTTTTGTCGCATACCGAGCCAATGTCCTGATGCAGGCGAGCGATGCCGCGCTGCAATGTCCGCAAGACGGGCTGTAGAGCTGCCGAACGCGCCTTTACAAAGGTACCATGGTTCGACAAAAGTCCGGAGATCCAGCGCAGATGGTACTCCAAAAGCTGACTCGACTCGATAATGTCTGCAATGAACTTTAGAAGCCGTTCGAGATACGCCTCGGGGAAGTCCTTTGTAAGCAGCACCACGTCGAGCGGCGGAACAGCCTCGTAGACCTCGCGGATAAGGTACTTTTCGTTCAGCCGGAAGCCATTGACAAGAGCGCGCAGGTGGTCGCCCTTGCGCGACAGATCACGGATCGTATCCGGTGTGACATCTTCGTCAAGCTCGTAGGGATCAAAGACCATGGTCTCATCGAGCGAATAGATTAGCAGACCCTCGGATGATGCAGCAGCCCACTGACGGCCAGTCGGCGAGAATTTGACGTCGCGCGTGCGCGCCTCTGGTTTGAGCAGGCGGTTAGACTTGTCTCCCGACTTTACTCCCGGAAGACTTCTGTCGGCCTGTTTTTCTGTGTCGCTGTCGATACCATCCGAATCGATTAGATCGGCAGATCCGGCCTCGGTCATCAGCTTCGAGTTGAGCTTGACCTGAACGCCATCTAGCGACTGGTTCTTGGTAATCTGGAACTTGCGCAACAGAATGCTCGATCTACGATCATACAGACAGACGTACATGCTGTTTCCGCCGCCCAGAACGGCAGTCCCGTCGGCCGAGTAGCACAGCGAGTTGAAGCTCTTGCCAGACGACGTATTGTCAGCAGTCACCTTATCCCCAGTCTTGCGACCCCCGGCGATATCCCGGCGACCCTCGATTGTTCCTGTCGGTGCAGCCTTGGCAACGTCCCAGAAGTGAATTTGTCCGTCGAGGGTTGACGCGCAGAGCTCTTTGCCGTCGGGGCGGTACGCAAGTGCAAGAACCTCGTGGCCATGCTCAAGACGTTCGACGACCTTTGTGCGGTCAAAGACATCCCACAGACGCACGGTCTTGTCCCACGAGCTGGACGCCAGCGACAGGCCATCGGGGCGGAAAGCAAGGCTGCTAATGGGCGCCTCGTGGCCGCTAAGCACGTCGAGCAGCTTGCCAGTCTGCATGCTCCACATGTAGATCTCGAATGTGTCCAGGCAGCCGGCGCAGACAATCTCGCCGCTGGGATCGACGGCAAGCGAGTTGAACTGCACTGGCGTGGGAGACGTAAAGATGCGGAAGTTGCGATAGCGTACAAGATCGTATGCGCGCACAGTTCCGTCAAGCGAGGCTGAGAGAACAACCTGGTTCCCCTTTGTAAACTGCAGGGCAGTCACTGCGCTGGTGTGGTCTGCAAACGTGATAAAGCAGTATCCGGTGAGCGCATTCCATACCTTGAGCTTGGAATCATCTCCACCAGTCGCCACATACTGGCCGTCAGCAGAATAGCCGACACAGGACATGTCGTAAAAGTGGCCTTGCTGCTTGAGCACGTATGTCTCGCTCTGCCATTCCCAAACAAGCAGCTGCCCGAGCTTGGCCGATCCGAATGCCAGCCACTCGCCTGACGGGTTGATTGCAACGGTGTTGATCTTTTTGCGCGAGATCGAAAGGGTGTGGATCTGGTTGAAGTCGGGCATCTCCCAGATACCAAATACGCCGTTGGTCATTCCAAGGACGAGAATGCTGGAGGCAGGGTTGAATGCAGCGCTCTGGACATTGGATATCGTGCCTGTATAGTAGCGATGCTCGGTGAACCACATCGTAGGGAGCAGCTTGCCCTCCTCGTCGACCGGGAACTCACCAAACAGCAGATTCTCCTCGACTCCGCGAACACGGAATCGCCGGACACAGACAGCACCATCGGCACTGACGGTATACACTGCACGCATATCCTTTGAGAACCACGATCCAATGACAGTGGCACGGTGCCCGGTCAGCGTAGTTGCCGTGTAGTCTTCCATCGAGTCAACCGAGTACACCTTCGTCGTCATGTCCTTGCCCGAGGTCAGGAAGAATCGCGAGTCGGGCGACCAGCTGATGTGTGTGATATCGTCGTAGTGTCCCGGGAGTTTCTGATGCAGCTCGAACGGAGCAAACTCCTTTGTGTACCCAGGCGACCGCCAGATCTCGACATGGCGTCCAAGTCCAACGACAAAGTACTTTCCGTCCGGCGAGAACTGAATATCTCTGACTTTGCCCTTAAAGTTAAAGTAGTGCAGTACCGTGCGCTTGCGGTAGTTGATCAGAAGCGCACTGCCGAGCTCGTCAACCGACAGAAGTATGTTGCCTCTGGGTGACAGCGCCAAACGCCGAATGTTGCGCTTGTTCTCAAAGGGAAGCGTCTCTGTGCGGTTGTTCACCAGATCGAACACCGTAACGCGGTTGCCGACGGGGCTAAGAATCGAGTTGCCATCGGGACTAAACACCAGGTTGCCCTTGCTGTACACCGTTCCGCAGAGGTTCGAGAACTTGAAGTCGGTCTTCATTATCAAGCAATAAATGTATGTGCAGCGAGATAGAGAGCTAAAAACGGAGCAGCTTTGGGCATGTCAAGAAAAGCGGCTTCTCAACAGCAGCAAAAAAAAAATTCAGATCAATTGATTTGTTGATTCAATCCGAAGGTCTGTTTTCGCGGGTTCTACGCCCTTCTCTTTGTCTGTTTTTAAAATGGTCTTTTTGGCGCAGCCAACAAAGATGCTTCTGAGTCCAAGCCAGAAAAGGCCTGACAAAATATCTTTGTCAAAAGAAGAAAATCGGGACTCAGGCTTAGATACCTGGTAGAGTCAAAAGCTCGCACTTCTTGGCAGCGTCTTTTTGTCGAAAAGACTTGTAAAAGGAGAAAGAGCAGAGGCATCAAAGCCTTGGCTGCTGATGTAGAGTAAGTATAAAACGGAAGACATTGTGCCATCATCGCTTTCCTCTGCACCAATTTCTTGTTCTCCTTTTTTCGTTTCTCTGTACACACTTTCTAACTCTGATTTTTGCTGCTTCTTTTTCTACAATGTCCAAGTCCTCCAACAAAGCCACTGCCAACATACTGTCCCAGCAGGCGAACGAGGCCTACTACGACGACGAGTTCGAGCAGGCCGAGTCTCTCTACACCCAGGCTATCGCTGCAGACAGCACCACGGGCGAGTTCTATCTTAAGCGCGCGCAGGTCCGGCACAAGCTGGGCAACCTTGAGAGCGCTGCCTCGGATGCGCGGAAGGCTGCCGACCTGAGTGCCAACAAGTCGGATCTTCTGCGTCAGTACTTCAAGGCCCTGTTCCTGCACGGAAAGTGGGCTGCGGAGCTGAAGAACTACGATGACGCAGCCGAGTCACTGCGCAAGGCTGCCGTCATCAACCCGAGCCACGAGGAGGTCAAGAGCCTTCTTGAGACTGTCGAGCCCCTGACCACGCCTGCTCCCGAGCCGGCTGCTGCGCCAGAGTCTGAAACCTCTGCTGTACCGGAGCCCGCAGTGCCTGCCCGCCCCAAGGTGCGCCATGAATGGTACCAGAACGATGACTACGTCATTCTCGAGGTCTTTATCAAGCGCGTCCAGAAGGATGCCGCCTCAGTCGAGTTTGCCGACAAGTCAGTGTCGCTGTCGGTCAAGATGGCCACCGGTTCGGAGAACAACTACGAGTTTGATCCCCTGATGCACAGCATCATCCCTGGCGAGTCGACCTTTGAGATTCTGAGCACAAAGATCGAGATCCGCATGAAGAAGTCGTCGTCTGGCCAGAGATGGGACCACCTCGAGGAGACTGAGGCTCAGCAGAAGAGCGGCCAGAAGCTGGCTCTGTCCAGCTCGCGCAAGGGCGTTTCGTGGGACACTATTGCCGCCGATGCCGAGAAGGAGACCAAGCTGAAGCCCAGCGAGCAGGGCATCAACGAGCTGTTCCAGAACATCTACAAGGACGCCGACGATGAGACCCGCCGTGCAATGCTCAAGAGCTACACCGAGAGCAACGGAACCGCGCTTAGCACCGACTGGAAGAGCGTGTCCAAGGGCAAGGTCGAGACTGTGCCGCCAAACGACACTTACGCCAAGCCGTACTCCAGCTAAGCTGCTGTGTGGATCTTTTTCTCTCTCTTTTCCGGCTGATAATAAAAACACGTGCATAATCTAATTAGCGTTTGCTGGTCTGACGTGATCAGCCACGTAATGTCATCTTCGTAATGCGCTGGAGACCAAATACCTGAACAGGCGCTGCGAGCAATGCTCTCTCTAGGTCTCTTGTCTTACTATTCATACCTGCTCTCACCACTTGCCATTCACAGCTAAATCTACTTATAAATGGACTATTCGCAGTACTTGGGCATGGGCGGTCAGGGCGCTGATCTGTCCGAGACCCAGATTCCGGACAATTCCGAGACGATTCACATTTCGTCACTTGCGCTTCTAAAGATGCTCAAGCACGGCCGCGCCGGCGTGCCCATGGAGGTGATGGGTCTGATGCTCGGAGAGTTTGTTGACGACTATACCGTTCGTGTTGCCGACGTGTTTGCCATGCCACAGGCAGGAACGGGCGTGTCTGTCGAGGCCATTGACGAGGCATACCAGGCAGCGATGATGGAGATGCTCAAGCAGACAGGCCGGGCCGAGTCGGTGGTCGGGTGGTACCACTCGCACCCTGGCTTTGGGTGCTGGCTTTCGAGCGTTGATATCAACACACAGCAGGCATTTGAGCGTCTGAACAACAGATCTGTGGCTGTGGTAATCGATCCCATCCAGTCCGTGCGAGGCAAGGTTGTCATTGACGCCTTCCGTCTTATTGACACATCGATGGCCGTGACCAGCGTCGAGCCCAGGCAGTCGACGTCGAACATTGGCCATCTCCACAAGCCCAACATCCAGGCGCTAATCCACGGCCTCAACCGCCACTACTACTCGATTGCCATCGACTACCGGAAGAATGAGCTCGAAGAGAAGATGCTCCTTAATCTTAACAAAAAGCAGTGGTCGCACGGAATGGCGCTGCCGAGCTTCCATTCGCACTGCTCCGAAAACCAGGCGGCTGTCGGAAAGATGCTCCGATTGGCCGAGTCGTATACAAAGTCGGTACAGGAGGAGCAGTCGATGTCGGCCGATCAGCTCAAGAACCGCCATGTGGGCAAGCAGGACCCGAAGAGACACCTGGAGGCGACCGTCGAGGAGGTGATGAGCAACAACATTGTACAGAGTCTGGCAACTGCCGTCGACGAGCAGGCGCTCTAGTTTAAAAACGTACACTTTTTTTCTTCAATATTCTCTACAACACACGGGCAATCTTCAAGTTTTAGCATTCTCTGTTTATTGGCAGCACAAGTGAAACTCTGTTCAGACATGCGCAACAGCGGCGGGCATGGCTGGCATGGCTGGCGGCGGTGGTGGTTGTGGCGAATACCGCTGTTGGCGATGTAATTTGTCAACATCCAGGCGCTCAAGCCTCTGGAAGAATCCCTCAATATCGGTTGCTCTCCGCTCGCGGACAATAACCGGGGTGTTTGCATATTCCTGGTTCTTGAACCTGAGAGCACCCATGCGCCCGACGGCCGAGGCCAGCTCTGCCATCTGCATGTTGTGCTTCTGCGCTGACGTGAGCTGCACCCGCTGGTTGACCAGAGAGTGCATCTGGGTGCGCTGCTGATATGCTATGATGCTGTCCAGCTCGGCATGGCTTCGGGCATCGCAGGTACTGCTGGTGGCCGTGGCATCAGGAGCAATGGCCGATAAAAGATACACGCGCGAGTCGGCCGAGTCTGTCGAAAAGCGCGTCTCGAACGAGTAGACGGATTCGGTATACGGAAGCATGTGACGCTGTGTCTTTGGGCGAACAAACACGGATACTACAGATATATATATATGTTTAATAGATGTTTAATATACGAGAAGAAGAGGGACGAATGGAGGAAAAGAGGGAGCTATGTGGGTGAGTGCGATATCGGAATCTGGCCTTACTTTTTTTTACACCGGCAACCTGACTCGCTTGCCGTGCTTTTGTATTTCAGCTGACGAGTTATGCAATGCACCGAGAAATTAAATAGAGCAGGTGTAGATAGAGTGCAAAAAAGGTGTCAATACATCAATGGATGAGGTATGGAAGCAACATTGAAGGCAGAAAAAAAAGTTCCTGTCAATAAGCGAACGCCTCCTTTTCCCTTTTTCGTTGTTGTTGTTGCTGCCATTTGTTTGTCGACAGACAAAGTAGCATAGTCCCTCTATTTTTGGATAGCTCCCCGTCGTCCCCTCCCAAATTGGCATCCCAGGCAGTGATGGGTCTTGCAGCACTTATCTGGAACAATTGCGGACAATAGTCAGAACCGTAGAAAAAAAGACGAGATGTACAAACTCCAAGTCAAGAAGTCTCCATTTGGTAAGTGTAAACAATTGTCGGCTTATTAAAGATTGTACTTTTTCATTGCAAGTCGCTCGATAAACTCGGGCGCAAATCTGTGGACAACAACGGCGACCCAGTACGGCCACGGCGTGACTAAGGAGCGCTTCCGCAGGGCAGCCGCACGCAGTATGTGCTCCGCGCATTTGTCCGGAGACTGCTTTCCGGACTTGGACCCAGCCATCGGCACGCCTGGATCCGCGTCGACAGCCGAGAGTCGCAGCTCGGTGTCGACTGTGCCCGGATAGACCATGGTCACATCGATGCCCAGACGCTTGACCTCCATGCGGAATGTGGCGAAATACCCCTCGACAGCATGCTTCGATGCCGAGTACAGCGACCGCGTCGGCGCAGAGACGAGCGATGCGACCGAGGCAACAACAACAACACACGCGCGGCTCTTGGCTAAAAGCGGCAGAAAAAGCCCTGCGACAATGGCCGGCGCGCTTACGTTAACATCCATGACGCGGCTCAGCATCTTGTCGACCGAGTCGGCCGTTTGGCGGTTTGCGTCCTTCATCCAGAGATCAGCGATTGGCCGCACCGAGATTACGCCTGCATTGAGAACCAGGAAATCGACAGATTCAAGCTCCGACTCGGCCTTGTCCCGCAGGGCAATCTGCGTATCGCGGTCGGTGATGTCACCCACTACGACCAGCGTCGCTTTGCCCGAGATTGCTGTGCATGCATCAGCCACGTCTTTGAGCTTGTCCTGGCGCCTTGCACAGAGAAGAAGCTCGGCGCCATGGCGCGCATACTCTAGAGCAAGACTACGACCGATCCCCGATGACGCGCCAACAATCACGACCCTTCGCCCTCTGACAGATGGGACTGGGCGCAGATATCTCCAAATGACAGCGGTCAGACCCATTGCGCAGGCAGAAATAAACCACATGTGTAACGAATAGCAATTATATTTCTTTCAAAATAAACCAGTGAAGTCGAGGGGGGGGAACAAATTGGATCCTTCATTCAATTTTGATGTTTCCAAATCTTTATGGTCAAGTGCGCGCAAATGTTATTTTTGTGGGTGTCAAATTGGATTACTAATGCTTCAAATCGCATTTTGCCTCGGGTACAGGGGAGAGTTGCGAGCTCTTTATAGAGGGCGAGCTTTGCCGGTGCAGCATATCGATCGACGCAAGGACAAACCTCCGCATGCGGTCGCGCGGATGGATGTCCTCGTCGTGCGACTCCTGCGGCTCGCTTCTCAGATGAACGAGATTCCGGGCAATTCCAGCCAGAAAAGCCTCTCTAGTCTGCGGCGCAGGAGCTAGTGTTTCCTCGTCCTTGCTCGGACTAGGTGGCCGCTGCTGTTTCCGTGGCGTGTAATCCTGGTTGCTCAGCCTCTGTGCCTGCATCTTGCTTGCCTGATGCAGAATATCGCTGAGCTCCAGCATCCCGCCAGATGCACCGCCAGCTGCTTTGCTGCCGCTGTTGCCGCTACTGTTAATACTGCTGTTGGCTTTGCGCAGTGAGGCTAGACTCGGCATTGCCGCACACTGCCGGTCTAGGCGCCAGCCATTGACCCGGTCAAGCCGCGCGTATATGTCGTCCTCGGGCATTGTTAGCGTGTTACTAGTGCTGCCTACTGTTATTCTGTCCTCAGAGAGCTCGCTATTGAACGAGGATACGGATTTAATTGCGGAAATCATTAGTGTGTATGTTATGTATAGATGAAGGGTCAGCGCAATAAAAATAATAATAAATAACTACAAGAGAGATAGCTGTGAACTGTAAAAAAAAAAAAAGAACAGAGAAAGAGGGGCAGAAGAGGCAAATGTTGTGGTGTGTGCAACTCGTGGTGCGCCGTATGCAGGCTTTACGTTGAATAAAAGGAGCGCGTGGTTCTCGTTTAGGGAACTCATAGAGTCTTTTTATACGGTTTCTTTTTTACCTTTCTGCTCATGCCAGTGCGCTTCATTTTCAGGCATCCCAGCCGTAGCAAAAACACTTATCCCGTCCAAATACACAGGAGGGAGAGACAAAAGGAAAAGGGGAGGCATTTAGCTACAGCCATTGAAGCTTTCCAAGTCGTTTATTGTTTCAATAGGACTGAGCCAGCTAGAAAAGAAATGAGGCAAGGCAGCATTTAAATGCCTTTAAATGACGCATTCAGAGCACAAAAACATGCAAAATATTTGCATTGCATGAGGCAGCGGAGATAACGCCGGAGGAATAGAGGGAAAAGCGGGCTTGGGTCCTGAGCGGGCCAGCCTTCTCTTCTTTTTTCGGTCCCGTTGTTTTAATTTCAGACCGGACAAAGGGGAAGGGAGGGGGTGAGGGCAATGAATGAAGATAAACACAGCAAAAGCCACATGCTCTGCAAACCCCGTCTATCAGCAAAAAGCCACCGGCGCCAATGGTGATCGTCAATTGCGTGATTCGTCGCACTACATCTTGATCTCGGATCTCGGATTTAACAAATACGGATCAGTACTGTGCTTACGGGCTAGATATGCGTCCCCGCTTCTCTTCCCTCAAAACCTCCGTGGCACGTACTTGGTATACTCTTAGCATAATAAATAAAAAGGATGAACTCGGCACTTGCAAAGGTTTCGCGCTCGGCGGCTCTGGCGGCCACCAGATCCCCGCTCTCGGCCACACGCACGTTTGCGACTTCAGGGACTCCCTCGACTCACGCCAGGGAGGGTCTAGTCCTGGGCCTGTACTCGTCGAACAAGCTCTGCGGCGTCGACGAGGCCAACCTAACCCAGGCACAGCAGCAGCATATCCTCGACCATGCCGGCGCGCTTGGGCACAAAGGCGAGAGCGGCACCGTGCATATAATGCTCAGCGACGACCTGAAGAAGCAGATCGCCGTTGTCGGCCTTGGCGCCGAATCCGCAGCAGACGAAAAGACCGAGGTGGTCCGCATGGCTGTTGCCAGCGGCGTCAAGCGTCTGTGCGCCAACAAGGTCAGCAGCGTCACCATCGGCCCGATGCCCTGCGCACGGTCAGCGTCCGAGGGAGCTACCCTAGCCCTATACGGCTTTGACAAGTTTAAAAACACTGCCAAGGCCGACGACAAGCCCGACCAGCCACAGATCTCGTTCATGGCTGCCGAGAAGAAGAAGGAGCTTGCCGCCGAGTGGACCGCTGGCGAGGCGTACGCCGAGGCGCAGAACTGGGCGCGCGATCTGATGAACACGCCGGCGAACCACATGACACCGACCATCTTTGCCCAGACCGTCAAGGGCGAGCTCGAGAAGCTCGACGGCGTCCAGGTCAACACATACGACGGCAAGTGGGCCGAGGAGCAGCGGATGGGCGGGCTGCTCGCTGTATCCCGGGGATCCGAAGAGCCTCTGCGGTTTGTAGAGATAATCTACCGTGGCAGCCAGGCCAGCAGCGAGGTTTCGCTGGCGATGGTGGGCAAGGGCATCACGTTCGATACCGGAGGATACAGCCTGAAGCCCGGCAAGCACATGGACCTGATGAAGGGCGACATGGGCGGCGGTGCGACGGTGGTTGCGGCGATGCGCGCAATCGCCAAGCTCCAGATGCCCATCAACGTCGTCGCCACCGTGCCCCTGTGCGAGAATATGATCAGCGGCAGGGCGACCAAGGTTTCGGACATCTACACATCGCGCGCAGGCCTGACGGTCGAGGTGATGAACACGGACGCCGAGGGCCGGATCGTGCTCGGCGACGCCCTGCACTACACAGTCGAGACGCACCAGCCCAAGGCGATCATCGACGTGGCCACGCTCACAGGCGCCATGGTCGTAGCTCTAGGTGAACTCTACACCGGAGTGTTCACGCCCAGCCCAGCACTCTGGTCGCGCATCTCGCGCGCCTCCGAGGCCTCCGATGAGCCCGTGTGGCGCATGCCGCTGCACGATGCCTGGGATGCGATGCTCAAGTCGCCCGTGGCTGATCTGTCCAATATTGGGAACAAGGCGGAGGCTGGTGCGTGCACGGCGGCGGCGTTCCTGCGCCATTTCGTGCGCGACTCGGCTGCTGCCAACAAAGGCAAGGACAAGGCTGTTCCGCGTGCGCAGAACAACGACGAGTCGCTGCCGAGGTGGGCGCACCTGGACATTGCCGGCCCGATGGAGGCCACCACGTCCGCCGGCCACCATTTCCGCGGCATGTCAGGTCGTCCGACCCGTCTTCTGATCGAGCTGGCACGTAACATTGCAAACGAGAAGCTTTAATGAATAAAAATTTAACTCTTTGTCTGGGAGGTTTTTTTTTACGAAGCGCCCTTGACAGCCAGTCCGCTGAGCGCAGCCAGGAAGGAGTGGAAGTTGACATCGTCGGTGAGCACAGCCTCGCCGCCGCCATACTGGTTCGCGCTGTTGTACGAAGTCGACGGGTTGAGCTTGCTGACAAGGAAGCGTGCCTGCGAGCCGTTCTGGTCGCACACAATGTAGCGGGGCACGGGCATGCGCTCGACAAGCAGATTCTGTGCCTCCTCGACGGGAGCCTCGAGCAGAAGACGCAGGTTTTCGTACTCGGGCTGCTCATGGTAGCCGGCCTTGCGCCACTGGGCAATCGTCTCGCCGTGCCAGATCAGAATGTGGAAGAACGTGTCAAGCAGAAGAATGACATCGGGCTTCATCGACGCAGAGTCCAGAACCACCGGCGCCGGCGCGCCCTCGAGGCCATACGACGACAGCGACGGCTGGATCATGGTCAGCGAGTTGTTGGTGTCCTCGCGGAAGAGACAGTGGCGATAGTAGGCAGTCTCGTCGGGCGAGCTGTTGAACACCTGCAGGAACTGGGACCGCCGCAGGTGATACATAAACTGCGGGTAGATGGAGAAGTTGGGTCCGAGTCGGAAGCTCGCCTGGTCGTCGCGACGGTAGTCGCCAAACTTCTGGCACAGTCGGATCAGCATGCGATCGAGCCAGCGCAGCACATCGGCGGTCTCGTCGACCTCCGACTTGAACACGGCGACACGCGACATCAGCGTGGCTGCAGCTTCCTGGTCGAACGACGCGGCGATCTCGGGCGACGAGCCCTCGGCCCAGTTGCGCGCAATGGTTGTCACGCGCATGCGGTACTGACCGCTGGCGTGCTGGTACGTCGTCACAAACTGCACCAACGCATGGCTGCCCGGCTGCAGCGCCTGGCTCTGCTGGTTGGCAACCTCAAAGTACATGCCGACGGTGGTGCGCGGGTTAATGGCGGCCAGGCGCCACGCAGACGTGCCGCCGACGCCAATCTCGGTATCCGAGACGATAGCCGTCTTTTTAGCCGCAGAGACACCGGGGCCGATGAGGCCGCAGACCTTGAGCTCCTTGGTGGTCTGCACCTCGAGCATCGCGTTGAAGCCCATCATCAGCTGGTCCTGCTCGTCCTTCTCGAACACGCGCTGGAACGACTGCTTGAAGATCGCAGTCACAAACGAATCTGTCAGCACCATGTGGCCGCCAGTCCAGTTGACCAGCGACTTCATCTCGGCAAGGCCGACCTGGTCCAGGCAGCCCGAGAAAATGTCGACAGCATGCCCTGCTCCCGCCGCGCGCTTGGCAAGCCCCTCGTAGAACTTGATGGCCTTGCGGTAGTGGCGGTCAGACTCCTTCTCAATGTCATGGTGACTGCGCATCGGCTCCTTGAGTTCGGGGCCAACGACCATGCCTGGCCCCTGCGTAGCCGGGCCACCGCAGAACAACATCACGCGGCCACCGGCATTAGGGAAGGCTGTCTCGAGGACACCCACTGCCACGGCCATGGCGGCGCCAGAGCTGCGCAGCGGACGGCGGTCGTTTGCAACAGGCCAGGGGTCGCGCTGGAGCTGCTCAAGGATGCTGGTCAGCGTAAACTCGCACTGCTCAACGGGCTGGACAAAGCGGTCGGCACCGTAGGTCTGCTGAGCCATCTGCTGCTGCTGCTGTTGTTGCGCCGGAGGAGCGCCAGGCTGGTTGCGTACGCCAGACCCAATGCCAAGCATCTCCTGGATCTGCTTGACGTTGTAGTCCTTCGAACCGCGGAAGACATACGACTTGGCGCAGTCCTGGTAGCCAAGCTCGTGCAGCTGCACCATCGTTCCGTAGGTAATCAGGCCGACCAGGGCGTTCGGCGGGAGAAGCGACAGCGCCAGAATCAGACTGTCCTTCAGGGCCTTGAGCTCGTCCTCCTCGAGACACGTGTCCACAACGAACATAAATACGGGCGGCACAGGCGACTGGCGCGCCATTGTATACTCGATAGTCGTATACTGCTGGTGCAGCTCGGGCGGCAGGTTGTGAGCAGCAATATCTCTATAGTGCGGTGGGAACTGGTTGCGCTGCAGGCAGAAGGGGCAGATCCAGAGCTTGCCACGCACGTCAATCTGGCAGTACGGGTTGAGCACGGCACGGCAGGGCGCCTTGCACGTCACTGGCTCGTACATCACCGGCGGAACGTTGGGTCGGTCCTTGAGAACCGTGTACAGCGCAGACACAGGCACGACGCAGCGGGTCGCCTCGATACGTGTGTTCGGGAGCACATTCCACGAGCAGCGGATTCCATCTTGGTCCTCAATTGCCTCAAAGTCCATTGCTTGTTCGTTCTTGTCTCGTAAGCGCTTCTTGCTTTGTTGAAAAATGTGCCAGGAGTGGTGGCTAGATTAGGTCAGGGCCCGGATGTACGCCCAAAGGTAGAATAACTAGAAATGTAGACTTGCTTGCACAATGTAAAACCGAAAGCAGAGACAGGCTGAGCTTTGAGCATTGGCTCCTGGCGCTAGGACTCAGACTCAGCATCAGGGGCCAAAACAACAGCTGTCAATAATTATTAGCCAATCACCAGCTGCCATGCCGCGAAGCATGCCAATTTTGGTAATCCGAGTGCTGGGATCATCACTAAAATTACCGATTCAGACTTCTTGAGTGACACAAGCGTGAGATAATTTCGAGTAAAGCGCGTCTCTTCTTTTCGACGGACTTATCTCGCTTCTCTATTCCTAAATTACCTCTTATACTTTATTGAAATGCCTGCTAAAAAGACGCCTGCTGCAGAGCCACTTACGGTTGGGTCCAGCGAGTATGATAGCAAGATGTATCCCGTCGAGCCAAACGGCATCGAACTGATGCTCGGCGGTATGTTCAGCGCAATGGCTCTTGTGTCACCTCGCAGGGGACTGAACTTGTACGAGAGCCCGGCCAAGTATCTATGTGTATCCGCAACGGTGCTCTTCGGGTACTATGCTATTCTGACGTTTGCCGACATCTACTGCTTCAAGGTGACCGATAGTCAGCGGCGACGCACGCGGACGCTCGGATCGCGCTTCACAGCTGTGCTCAAGATGGGACTGGCAACGCTGGCCTCAGCTCTTGTTCTCTCGATTGTATTTGTACTGTTTGGGGCACCGATCTTTTCCCAGCACGGGGAGACATACATGGCAGCAGTCAATGTGTCCTTCCTGGCCGTTACTCCGGCGATTCTGACGCTGAAGGCAGACATCGGCGCTTGGCGCAAGGCGCTTCTGTCGCTGCAGCCAAAGACCCTTCCCGAGAAATGGGCAGCAGGGTTCTTCTGGTGCACCATGGTGACATGCTGGGCTGGTGCCTACTTTGTTCCGATGGACTGGGGTCGTCCGTGGCAGAGATGGCCGATTCCGATTGTCGGCGGCGCATTCCTTGGCTACCTCATCGGCCTGATGTTTGTTGCCATTCGCTGCTTCGTCATCCCACTCGGACGTGCTGACTTTAACGAGACCGAGCGCCAGAAGCGCGAAATGACCCGGCAGCCACCACCTACCGCACGGTCGGCAGACCAGGGATCATCAGAGACAAAGAAGCTTAAATAAGCTTGTAGCATTACTATGTATCAGCGTAGCGTAAAACAACAACAACATTTACATCAAATGCGTTAGTGAACTCATACTGTATTTCCTAAGGTGAATACTGGCGCTAGATGGCAAATTTAGAGTGACCAAATGATAGAGGCACGGCCGACGGGAGCTGTGCGATCATAAGCTCCTTAAACGTCTTGGCATCCAAGACCACAATGCAGCTTGTGATGCGCATGCTGTCAAAGAAGATCGAGACGATGAACCCGTCGTCCTCCTTGTCGCTATGCGGCACAAATACAGGCTCCGACGGGTAGCAGTGCTTGCGCGACCACACGAGCGGCTTCGTAGCTCCGTCGTTCGAATCGAGCTTGACAATGCAGTTGTACATGGTCGTGCTTGCCACATGCACCGGCAGTCCCTGCAGCCGCTCAACATGGCTCAGACCGTACATGTAGGTGTACGGCTTGGCACTGACCATCGGGTTGATCTTTGCTAGCTCGATCGACTCGGTACGCAGAAGCAGCGTGTGCGCCCAGGGGAACAGCGACGGGCGACCCTTTGTCTCGATATACTTTGTTGCCTCCATCGTCACGCCGCTCAGCTGGTAGCGACGGGCGTAACCCGAGGGAACCGAAAAGTCAACACTGGGTCTCCGCAGATCTTTGATCATCAGGCGACGCAGAACGGCGTCGTCCTCGTAGGCTATCAGATCGATGCTGATCGAATCGGTTGCTGACTCTTGCACAGCGTTGATATGATGCATGGCAAAGAATGCCGGTGCCTGGTAGACGCACTGCACTCGGCGGTACTCGCGACTGATCACAAAGAAATAGGCCGGTTGTGCGTGGTCAAAGCTCAAAGTCTCGAGGAGCGAGTCGCCCCAGCGATAGGACACGCCGCCAATCGGAGCCGCATACGGGTACACGGGCACAATGATATAGTCTTGGGTGATAGCAAAGCTGTGGAGCACCGATGCCTGGGCGCTAAAGCTTGCAACCGTGTATCCCTCGGGTTGTGACTCGCTGATAGCCACCACTGTGTATGTGGTTGAGCGGAACCCGACATCCTGCAGCACGGTAAAGTGCTCGCGAGTGTCCGAGTCGTACTGCATGTGCGGGCAACTGAGAAGCCCCTTGAACTCGGGGTTGACGTCTTTGAGCTCGACAATTGCGCGTGGACGCAAATCAACCGGGTCAATGTTCTGCAGAGCACCCACGTGGTTGGTGCACACAATGTTCTGGCTTGAGCCCTGCAGCGGCATAAAGAGCTGAATGTCCTGCCCGCAGCATTCACCCTCAGGTGTCGAATAGTGCGACGCCTTGGGAATAAACTTGTTCAGGAACGTCTGGTTCGTGTCTGACATGTACAGCGCGCCGGGCACTTTTGTGCTGACGCCATGCTCCGCTTGGATCCGACTGCACATCTGCTTTGCAATCAGCCGCGATCTATGCGTAATTGTCTTCTGCTTCGGGTCAAACGACACCTTTGTCAGCAGCGGCGGCACGTCCATCAGGTGGCCAAATGTGAACATGCGCGTGGCCTGCTCCAGCTCGCGCTGCACGTTGTATCCGACCTCAAAGCGGCCGGGTCCCACTGCGTAGAGGCTTCCACGCAAGCCCTCCGGATACGACCCGTTTAGGATGCGTAGCTCCGACGGCGACGTGTATTCGCGGACGCTTGAAAGGCCGCTACGCATAATCTCGATTTCACCAGATGACACTGTATTCTGCGCCATCTTCTCTTTCTGCTGCCGCCGGCGCTCGGCCAGACGGAACAGTCGTCGCTGGCGCTCTTCTATATCTTCGTCATCATAATCGTCGCCATCCACGCCGCCAGAATTCTCGTCGTCGCTAAGTTCGGCTATTTCAGGCTGCCCTCGCGACTTTGACCCCGAGGATCTTGGGCTGTTTGACGACTCAGGCTGTTGGCCGATAGCCGTTCTGTCGGATTCGCCAGAGCCCTGGAATCCCCGCGCCCCAAACGCACGCGCAGCCTCCGTGTCCTTGAGCAGGATCGCCGTTGCTACGTCTGTCGGAGATGGTCCGGCGACACTGACGTCAACATTATCGCTAGTCGGCAGAGCAATAGCGCCCGTCAATGCATTGGCTGCCGGCTTGTCGTCGGCAAGCACGACATCCTGCATTGCGTCCGATATGGCATTGATGCTAGCAAAGTCGTCCTGGTCGCTGGTTTCGTCGTTGCTGCTGTCTTCGGCAGCCGCACTTTCCTTGGCTGTGAGCTTCTCTCGTTTCTCGCCATGATCAGCGGAAGGAGGATCTATCGCCGTCGTTGGAGTCAGCTCCTCTGCACTATTCTCTGACGCCACTATATCTGGTTCTGCTGTCTCTTCCTCTTCTGAAGACCCGATTGTCTTGCCGTTGCTCGGCTTCTCTGCGTCGTCGGTTACAGCACCTGAAGCCGCAACTGCAGTCTTGGAGGGTGGTGTGGTAGTAGGGCCAGTCTTGTCAGCGGCGACTGCCTCTGTATGGCCCTGCTCCGAAGCTTCAGAACCATGCTTTTGCTCAGCGCCAGCGATGGTCTCTGACACCTCTTTGGTCATTGTTGAAGAAGGAAATGCTAGTGAAATGCTGTCTGTCTGCAAGTGAATTGAGGCTGCTTCCAATCGAAACAAAAAAGAAGGGATAAAAACAAATGAAGTGAAGCAGAGAAGGTCTTGAAGAACTCTGCTGCATGCTGTCCAACAAAATGATTTCTCTCTTTTTTTCTTGACCTTGACGACTGCGCGTTTTTCTTGACCAGAGTTACATTTCTCCTTTATTTCAAATGAGCTTCCGCCCTCAGACAACGATAGCGCCCAACGGCCGCCTTAACCCGCCGGGTCCAGGCAGCGAATACTCGACTGCTGTTATCGGTCGCTACTGGCCTATATACTTTCCGCGCCAGGACTTCCATGCGGCCTCGGACGAGCACCTTCAGGACATACGCAGCCTGGCAGCGTACATAAAGGCCCGCCCCGGAGCGTTTCTCATGGAGGCAGCCGGTCCTTGCCTGTTTGACTACTCGATGATGGCCCGAGACTCGCCAATGACCGACTTTGTCCAGCGCATACGCGACGAGCCTGAGCACATTCTGCGCTGCCTCGGCGTAGCCGTGTGCCTGGCAATGAACGAAGAGTATGGATCCACAAGCGAGTACCTGATAGGCAGCCAGCGACTACCGATCCACCTGATGTACCACGAGCCGTTAACACATATGAAGCACCTCAAATCTAGCTTGGTCGGCAAGCTTGTGACTGTGCGTGGAACGGTGGTCCGCACATCGACAATCAAGCCGCTGCTGACACAGGCAGAGTTTATTTGTTCAAAATGTGGCCGGCCACAGCTTGTAAAGATCATTGAGGGCAAGTACGAGGTTCCAACAAAGTGCTACACGATGGGGTGCAAGAATCGGGTATTCGATGTTAACCGCAAAGTTGGATCGAGCACCAGTGCTATCGACTGGCAGCAGGTCAGAATACAGGAGAAGATCAACGACGACCCAAAGGATCCGGGACGCGTGCCTCGCAGCATCGATGCTGAGCTTGTAGGTGATCTGGTAGACACGGTTGTGCCCGGTGACGTCGTTACCTGCACTGGCATCGTCAAGGTCACAATGTCCGACGAGGGCAAAGGGAAGGCGCGTGCAAACTCGCTATACATTCTTTACCTTGATGCAGTTGCTCTAAGCAAGGTTGGCGGTGGCGAAAACGAGGCCGGCGACTCCACATCTGCACCAATAGACAGGCTCGGTCTGGACAGGGGATCCAACAAGGACAACTCTGAGAGCGAGACATCGACAAAGGACGGAATCAGCTTTACTACCAAGGACTACCAGTTCATCAACAAGGTCTATCAGGAGCCCAGACTGTTTCGTCTGCTGGTCCATTCGTTCTGCCCAGGAATCTTTGGCCACGAGATGGTCAAAGCGGGCATTATGCTGGCGCTGTTCGGAGCACGCAAACGTCAGAGCATGGATCGGAGCAGCATGAACATTCGCAGCGACTCGCACGTTCTGGTCGTCGGCGACCCCGGCCTGGGCAAGTCGCAGATGCTGTCTGCGGTTGGCCAGATTGCCCCGCGCGGCGTGTACGTCTGCGGTACTAGTGGCATTTCGTCAAGTGGTCTGACAGTGACTTTAGTCAAGGAGGCTGGCTCGGGCGACTTTGCGCTCGAGGCAGGCGCGCTGGTGCTTAGCGACATGGGCTGCTGTGCAATCGACGAGTTTGACAAGATTGGGTCCGAGCACAACTCGCTGCTCGAGGCGATGGAGCAGCAGTCTATAAGTATTGCAAAGGGCGGGCTGGTATGCAGTCTGCCGGCACGCACAAGCGTTATAGCTGCTGCGAACCCAGCTGGTGGCCACTACAACAAGGCAAAGACGGTGTCCGAGAACCTCAAGATCAACAGCGCCCTGCTCTCGCGGTTCGACCTTATCTTTATTCTGCTCGACCGCCCGGATGCCGAGATGGATCGGTTCCTGTCCGAGCACGTCATGGCTCTGCACTCTGGATCCAAGATCACACCCGGATCGACCACCACAAGTGGCAGCCAGTATTCACGTCAGACTGCTGGTGATTCTGAAAGCGAATCAAATGCAAACAGTCTAAAAGAGCAGCTGCTCGTTCAGCCCGGTGAAGCCATCGACCCGATTCCTGCCGGCCTTCTGCGAAAGTATGTGGCCTATGCGCGCAAGTACGTGCATCCACGCTTGTCTCCCGAGGCTACACAGAAGCTCAAAGAGTTTTACCTCGAGCTGCGCAGGAGCCACCGAGACATCGACTCGACGCCCATCACTACACGACAACTTGAAGCATTGGTACGGCTGGCCGAGGCACGCGCCCGGGCAGAGCTGCGAGTGCTTGTTACCGAAGACGACGCCAACAACGTCATCGAGATTATGCGTTACAGTCTGTTTCAGACATACGAGGACGAGGATGGTGTTATGGACTTTGATCGCTCGCAGATGGGCACTGGCGTCAGTAATACTAGCGAGCTCAAACGGTATGTATTCCATGTATGGCTGCTCTGTTTGTACTCTTGTTTTTTTTGCCGAGTTCCGTAGCCAGATCCCCGTTTCCTTGTTGCTCGGCTCTGTTATATCCCTGTTTTACCGCTCCCTCCTTTGTTTTTTTTCGCTTCAAACGGATGTTCTCATGCCACACTTGCTGCTATCCCCACTTGCGCTCCTTTGTTTTGACTATTGCCGCCTTTTCATATACCAAACTCGATATATGCACACCATGCATTACGTGTATTATGTAGATACATCGTATGCGTTTTTGCCGAGTATTCAGATGAATGTTTGTTTATTATAATGCTACATGGGACACTAGTCTAGTAACGATGCTATAATTTCAGCGAAACAGCGTCAAACCTTTCCTGTTTTGCTTTAGCGTACATGCGACTAGTGCGTGATCATTGCAAGTGCTGCTTGTTCCTGATTGTGCTAGCGTACATCTAAATGCATATGCATATGCATATGTAGAGGCTCACATGTCTATAGATACATGCAATGGCAGTATTTTTTTCTATTTCTTCCCACATGAATATGCTTGTTTGTAGCGTCTCGCCTTTTGATTATTTTTCTTGCTACTGGCAGCCACAATTTTTTTTTGGCTGTCTACCAAGAAAAAAACGCCCTTGTGATACCTGCATCTGTTCTCGCTGTGCGTACATGTCGCTACATTGCTCGGCATGTTCTCATGACAGCACAGACACACACCCTGTTTATATCCGCCCAATAACTCGAGACTGACTAGATATTTTTTGTCCGCAATTTCACATACTGTAGGTTTGTTGCCAAGCTGCACCGGATTAGCGAGGAGACGTACAACAACATGTTCACCTTCTCGATGATGCACACGATTGCAAACGAGATGGGACTCCGCTTTGGCAACTTTAGCGATGTTGTGGACAAGCTTAACAACCAGAATTATCTAATCAAGAAGGCCAACCGAACGTATCAGCTCGCGACGTTTTAACGTAAGGCATAATATTAATTATTCATAATTCTAAACAAGTCGCAAAGAAAGAATCGACCGCACATCGTCTGTGAACCGAAGTGCATCTAGCAGCGGTAGCAGATCCAGCAATGCCTCGTCCTTCGGGTCGCTGTTGATCCACGGCTGGATTGGTATGCCGTTGGTCGGGTTGATAAAGTACGACAGTGGCGAGTTGTCGACCAGCACAATCTGTGACAAATCGGGGTCGACCGCAGCCAGGTCCTTGGCATAGCTCGAGTCGTGCGGGACACATGATTCGCGGAAATAGCGTCCTGAAATGTACTTTCCCTGCGAGTCAAGCAGGTCTATTACCGGATCGGCATATTCAGCCATCGATGCCGTGAATATCACAATCTTGTACCATTCCGAGACCTTGCGCAAAAAGTAGTCAACGTGCGGCCGCTTGTACACATAGTAGAGACATGCAACCTTGTCGATGACAACCTCGATGCGGTGGTGAGCGCGGTATGACCCTTGCGGCGACGAGTGTATCAGTGTCTCATCCAGATCTAAGACCAGTGTCTTTTTCTTGAGGCTCTCCGAAGCAGGTCCGGCGCTCGTAATTGATGACGGTGTTCCTGGGGTCCCGGGTGTTCCGGGTGCAAGACCAGATCCACGACCAGCGCGTTTCGGAGTGCTTGGCTCGGCGCTTGCGTTGGGGCCTGTATTTGCCAGAGGCGAGACCCCAAAGCTTGAAGCTGTCGAATTCGACGCCCCTGAAGACGTCCTCCTCCTGCGCAACGGCGATGCACCCAAATCCTGTTCATGATGGCTGGTGTGGACAATGGTGCCAGAGGACAAAGACGGGTCTGCCTCATGGCTTCGGCGTAGAGATAGATTCGACCTAGAATATGGCGCGGAAGTGCCCTCCGGTGGCTGCGCTTTGTCGGAAATTGGCTGGTATGTGTCGCTGACCAGATTCTGTGGCTGAGGCAGGTGCTGCAATAGCGTTTCAAGAAACGGAATGCATTCAAGCAAGCTGAACGCCTGGGTGTATATGTAAATTAGAGCGAAATAGAACACCGAAAACCGGCGCCTTGCGTGCCTTTTCTGTTCATCGTGCTGATGCTGTTCCTGCTCCTGCCAATGTTGCTCGGATCCAGAATCAAATGTATCTCTTGCGGCGTGTGGTGGCTGGTGTATCATTGTCGAGGCAGGGAATTGTATTTGGATGAGAGGAGGGGAAGGGAGGTCAATATGTGGTTGTAAGCTATGTGTACGGGGAGACGGCTTGTCAAGGTGGTTATCTTTTTTTCAGCAACACAAGCACCTGCTCCCTAGCTCACAATACAGGAAAGAAGCTGCCTAAATCGGTAAAGCTATTATCCCCCTCCTTGTAGAGAGCGAATATAGTGTGGGAAGTACAGCGGAAGAGAGAGAGAGGGAGAGGGAGAGGAATGGATAAATATTTGTCAAACAATCGGGAACAAGAACAGAAACAAGTGCAGGAAAGTAGCGGTTGTGTGTGTGTACGTATGCCCAGCTGTTGTTAAGCACCGCCACCGCTCTTTTCCCGAATACACAGGTTATGCTTGAGAGTTGGTTGCAGAATGCAGGCGTGGCATTAAGGGAACAGAACCTGGTTACAGCGCCTGGTATGAACAATCGTAGCAAGGTATAGTATCGGAGTGGGTGCGAGAATAATAGTAATGCGCGTATATATGTTTATGACTGTGTGTATGAGTGCGTGCGAGAGAAAAAGGAGAGGAGCAAGGCGAAGTAAGTAATAAAGCAAAGGTGCAGATTATGTGGCCACAAATCAAGCCGCGGGTTTTTGTCAGTTCATGACGTGATGACTTGCTAGGGCTTTATGGGTGCAGCCGTGAGTGATGATTTTTTCTCCTCTCTGTGAGGTGCATGTAAAGGTATGCGTTAGAATAAAAATCTTGCCATTCAAAGGACTTTGCCTGCTTAACGGCGAAGTTACAGTGCATGGCACAAATTTGAGAATTATGCGATTATCTATACGGCTTCATGATTGTACTTGCTGCCAAGATATTGATTTTTTGTTTGTCATGTCGAGTTGATATTTTGGCTGTATGCTCCTGTTATTTTTGCTGCGCATAAACACTTGCACGAAAGAATATTCCAGGTCTGCTTTGTTGCGTGACAAGCGTTTTCAAAATATAGGCCAACAATAGTTTAATAAAGAGCGTCTTGTTTTGTGAGTAAGAATGATAGCTGTACATGCCGAAATGTGTTTCGCCAAGACGGAAGTGTATGATATGGCGACATCCGAATAGTTTAGTATTTCAATTGCTCATTGTTCAAGCCCCAATACTAGGGAAACATATACCGAGCTAGCAGATAAAGTATCGGTGTTGTTTGTTTTTGAGATATCCAAGTAACGGATGGCGCAGTTTCATTTTTTTTTTTTGGGGGGGGGGGGGGGTAGTTATTTTAATCAACATGACAATTGGAGCTGCTGTTGCTGCTGCAATTTTTACATTCAGAATGGCTCGATTTTGTTACATTTTGATACGTTTTGTTGAGGCAAACTAGGTGGGCTCAGTTGTTTATTTTTGAGAACATTTATGCCCAATTATATTTCAGATGCCCAATGCAGGCACGTCAAGGAAATAGCGAACAGCAGATGTGTGCGGCATTTTATTCGATCTTTAACCAACAAAAAGCTGTACATTAAAATACGAGCATGTAGATCATTGCTCGTATGCAAATGTGCAGATGATGCGGCTGGAATACTGGCTTGTGAGAGGCGGGAAGTGCATGTAATTATCATAAAAATGGTGCAGCTGCTGACATTTGCAAGGTGCATTTGCGAGCCACATTGAGGCAGAGAAGATAAAAGGTACAAGCTGACGTGAACCTTTTCGGCATCCAGGAATTGTGCCCGGCAAACATCCATTTTTGTAATGACACATGGGATTCATTGACACGTAGGCAGAGTAGGCACGTCAGTATTCGTAGCCATACGTTTAATATATACCAATACAGGCGAATAAATCCTGAATATCAAATATACGCAATCTACCAGAGGCTGGTCGTGAAGTGGGGGGTGGGGTTCGGCCAACCCACCCCTGGGGGAGACATCCTTTTCTCGGCTGGCATATGGCGTCAGCTGGCCAAGCAAGTCGTATACCACACTCTCTTCCCTTGCTGCTTGGCTAGCAATGCCAAATGTTGCAGCTTTAGTCTCGCTAAGCAGTGCATATTGTATGGCACGGGAGGGAGGTATGCTTCCCTCCCCTTCAGTGGCCGCATGTGTGTGGCTCAATCGAATTCGCCTCTGCCTTTTTGCCGCCCAGTAATTGTTGCAAAAAAAGAGGGAGTGTGGACAGAAACAAAGCTAAAAGAAATTGCTGTTCCGTTTGACCGTTGTTGCTTCATCGCCTGTCCTCGCTAGGGGAACATCATTGTTGGCAGCTGGCATCCCCTATTTGCCCCCGCTTTCCTGGCTGGCAACTGCGCTTCATTTTTCCTCTTTGCCCGAGTGGATGCGCGCCTTGCGTGGCCTGTTCTGACACATATGCTATCCCCTCCTCTTTTCAGTTGCCGGGTCTTGTTTGACCCGTCTCTCTGCTTGTCTAAGCAGCGCGCGGATTCATTATTGCCGCCATTTCTAAAGTCAGCTAACGCAGAATGCGTGATAGTAACAAAGGCGCCTGAAGACAAACGAGAACGAATGGTGTTTTGGCTTCCTCCGAAATAAAAAAGCATTCTCTTCAGCGTAGTTCCTTCTATCCCAGGTTCCCGCTCGTGTTTTTCTTTTCTTCTTTGAATAACCACGCTCTTTTAATACACAGCGTTCCAATACAGACATAGTCTTGCTTTCCTTTCCGTTCTGTTGGTTTATAACTGTCGATTTGTCCGCTGGCACGCCCAACAAGCCAGCTTATTTATACTTTAACATATCTTCTAAAGCAATTTTTTATGCCAGCGCAGGCCCGGAGACTTTTCTGTCAAATTTGTCCGGGGTTTTATTTTTCAAGCGTACTAGAGACTTTAGCCACATATCGACTGTAGTAATTATATTAGACATATTCGACTGGCCATTGAGCAAAGGCAGATAATATATTTTCAAAACCTTCTCAAGGACACGCTGGCTTATACTCACACACAAGGTTTGGTGTGAGGCCAAAAAGCACAGACACAGGTAAGTATGGCGAAGCTCATCAGCCCTTTTCAGAAACATTTCGGCGCCTGCAGCAGCCAGAGCCACACTCAAATGCATGCCAAAGCGCAATTCTTCTCTGCATCCAAATGCCTGGCCATCATTCTCTCCGTTCTTACCTGTTTTTCTCTTCCTCCTAGTTCCTGTCGGAGACGGAATCTTTAGCCTGGCGGGTTGTTCATCTCTGCGTATCGGCGGCGGCGCTTGTTGCCTTCCCCTCGCTGCCACCATAAAACATCCTCCATTCATCCCTCCAGACTCCTTCTTCTGTTCTGCTCTGCTCTTTAATATCTATATTCTAGCGCTTTCGTCTTTTTAGTTTTGCATACGCATTTCCTGGCGTCTGACTGAGAGGCTAGAAGGGCCATTGTCGAACACCGATAGCGGCCTTCTATATGTAAACTATATTTACGCTTATTCTGAACTGCTTTCTGTATTACTCGCTCTTCGACTTGCTCCATTTCCACGCTCTACATTACAGAAGAAGCAGGCAGCTTGTGTGGCGGATTCGACCAGCCTCCCATCCAATAGTAACAGCAATAGTAACGGTGTCTTTGCCACACCTGGACTACTACCCCCTACTACTGCTGGTCGCCCCACGCACGACGCAATACCGCTCTGCTAGGGCCCACGACGCATCATTACATATTTACAACATAACTTTAGCTCCCAGGGAGCCAGTGAACTAGCCCCAGCTAACCGGCACGGCACGCCAACAACCAGCATTTAGCAAGAAAAGCGTGGTAGCTGATTGGGCCATCTGCCTGGCTCTGCCTGTCCTGACTGGCTGCTGCTGAGTGCTGCTACTGCACACTGCCTAGAAGATAAAACCAGGCCAGAGTGTGTGTCTGTCTACTGACCACTGTGGCTATTCTACTACTTTCTCTTTTCTTTTTCCCGGATCACCATTGCTGCCAGCTGCATCCAGCCATCCCTGTTGTTTTTTCCCTCTTTTATTTTTTTTTGACCATTCAGCACAACCCAGCCTGTCTCTGCCTGCGCGCCCTTCTTTTTTTGTCCGTCTCAATCGCATCGGGCTTTTCCATTCACTTGCGAGCAAGCCGAAACGTCCCTCTCTCCTTCTCTTGCTTCAGCCATTGCCATTTATTTATTTATTTATCAATACCCTTATTTATATTCCCTAGATCCGGTCTATTCTCCGCTCTCTTTTATCTCGCTTATATATATCGCAATCCACGCCTATTCTGACTCTATAGCTCTCACGCACGCACACACACGCACGCACACACGCACGGCATACATCACTGGCGCATTGGAAGATGAGGCACAGCAGTGACGATACAGACGACACAGCGATCCCTGAAGCAAATGGTAACCGAGAAGGCAGTACACATAACGCTGCGCTGAACGGACGCAAAATGGGTGCCACAACAACAACAAACACAGCCTCAACTCTTGCATCAATTCAGATGGCTCCCAGCAGCTGCACAGTCCTGATTGTCGACAAGCGGTTCTTAAAGGGTGTCTACTACACTGTCGGCTCGGGCAGTCCCGCAATCAGGGCCGGTCCGGCGCGGGACGACGTGGTGTTTGTCCAGGAGCTACTCGAGATATATGGCCAAGGTAACGTATCATTGGGAGTGTAGTTGGAATACCGCCGCCGAGGTTTTCTTTTTTTCTTTCTTCTTCCAGAAAGCTGGACGCATCATAATGAGACAGGTCGCGCGGTCTAGACAGAAGAGCCCTTCCGGAAAACATGGCAAAAAACATTCTTGGTCGGCAGAGCATCTCTCATCAGACATGCACCAACCCACAGAGAAAAAGGGTGTTTTCGAGTCTGGACCCCCAGGTGTGCCCTTTTGTGCCAGAGTACAACACTAAAAATCTGCGCGAACATTCTTGCTCACTTTATGAATCTTTGGATTGATTGTGTGTAGTCGTGGCTGTGCTATCAGGAGACACGGCTCTGCGGTGGATCTTTAACCACACCGGCAACAAGGCGATTATTGTACTCATTGACGTTGACGACACATACGACAGCAGCGACACTGCGGTCAATCTGAACGACGACGAACACTACGACAGCAGCACCAACTACGGACCCATCTACACGCCCATCTCCAGCCCGCAGGAGGGAGAGCATGGCCAGAGCGCCGGCAGCGCAAGCGATCGCGAATCGGAGGGATCTGGACCCTATGGATTGGCGCTTTTGCGCGTGATTGCACACTACGTGGCCATCGGCGTGTTCCGCAACGTTGCACCGATAGGTAAGAATGAACATGACCTGCATATGTTTTGTATGCCATACATCCCTATATATCGGGCTCCCGAACCAGAAATGCAGCAACAACGGTGGCAGCAGCAAGTGCCGGTCCACAAAGACGTCAATTTCCGCTGATAATGGCGCTGATGTCAAATTTTGCGTCCGCACAAGCAAGCCACAGACGCTGGCTGACTCAGATGGAAGAAGTGTAATTTCATCCGCGCATGCATGTGCTAATAGTCGTGCACCTTTGTGCTTCTCACTCGCCCTCATATCCGCACATATGCAGCCTCGCTCTCTCTCTGCGTGTGTGTGCCGTCTTTCTCTGTGCCTTATCTGCAGCGGGGGTGGTCTGTTCTCGGCAGGCGAGGGTTGGGCACATTCCCTTATTTGTTCGCGATTGATCCAGGATGGAGAGATGGCATGATCTGAGTGTGAGCGGGTGTATGTTCCGCGCTTTCATATGCCGCCCATTCAATGCGGGTGACACAAAATCGCAATATCGAGTGTTCACAGTGCCACGGCCGATAAACAGGCTGCCGTCCTTATATCGATCTCGCAAGCCACAAACAATGTTTTCTCTCTCCGCAACCCACTGCGGTGTGATGCTGTCTGCTGTTCAGATCCCCCAGCTCCTCAAGCATCTATCTTCTAGTGTTTGCTGAGGCAGCGAGCCTGCGTGTTGTGTCCCACTGCGTGCGCTGTGCTACTGGTGGTGGTGGTAGTGCCTTTATTTTTGCATTCCGATTTCCCGGATTTGCCGCTTGCGCTTGCGTATTGTCGCTTCTGCTTCCGGTTTTTCTTTCGGGGTTTAACGGGGCGGTACACCCACACGCATACGCATGTATTTTCTCTCATGCAGTCTCATATCTCTGGGCGGCTGGAGCGTGCTAATTGCATTCCTCTCCTGTATTGCATCACCGCGCACACGGACTGCACCCGCTTGCATGCGCCGGCTGGCAGGCCTGCACTGGGCGTGTCAGTCATCACAGCATGAACTTATACGCCCGAGATTAACATCGGTGCGGATTAGTCAACCCAAGGCTCGTCCGTTTCCTGATTTGTACCGGCACTGTGAGAAAAACAAGCGATTCGCTCTGGATCCAGCTCAAAAAAGAGAGAGCGAATGCTCTAATTTCTCACTCACTCTTACACCTCCCACACTCGCCGAGCAAACCTGTTTCCTCGATTGACTGGCACACCTACCTCCCCTCTCCCCTGTGATCGGCGCTGCCACAAAAATCCTTTTAAATGCCGGGCAAATGTGCAATTCCTCCCTTTCCCTTTCTGGAATGACCCACGTCTGGTGATGGTGCTTGCTGCTGCTGCTGCTGCTGCTGTGGCCTCAAAATCTGCCGTGCTATTATCGCGATAAACCGGCTTTCTACAGGCGTGTTTGTGTCCGTGTCTGGTTGCGTTCTCTAGGCGCACAGGCGTCAAAGTGTCACATCGCGCATTTTCTGTACGCAATTGTTAATTGTGTATTATTTCCTGCGTTTGTGCATTTCCGGGTGCTTTGTTGAGAAAGTGAGGGGGTACTCCGCCCATACGACACTCGGTCGTATATATCCATCATCTCCTCGACATTCCCCAAGACTCTGAGAGTCTGTGCTCGGATGTTTTCATAGCACAGACGGCATTCAATTGCCCCAAACTGATATCATGATGCCCTCCCAGCTTCTATGTTGACGCCGCTTGTGGCCTGTGGCCCACGTAGTGATGATAGTGATGGTGCCACACGCCTCCCCCAAGCTAGTGGTCATGTCATTGGCACATTTGGATACAATTCCGACTGGCCATATCACCTGGTTATGTCATGTTGCTTGAATGGCGCAACCTGTCGAAAAGATGCAATATACCCGGGCTGGTGTCAGACAGAGAGGCGTCAAAGCGAAAAAGGCAAAGAGTATCAAATCGACAGCGATGATCTGCCGCTAGGCAAGTCGCACATTTTAAACACTTATTCTCTTTCCAGGGCTTGATGCAAAATGCATGCCTCTCTGCATCCTTTCTGAGGGCATGTTTTATTTCCTTCGGATAGAGACTGCCGTTTCTATTGACAGTGCGAATAAGCATAAATGGTATCGGCTCTGCCCCTCTCTGCTGTCCTCTGGGTATTTATTTACATTCTGTGCACACCTCCTTTTTATTTATTGTGCTTCAGAGTCACTGGAGGTTATTGTCTACTTTATTGTATTCGCATTCCTATTGCCTAACTTTATTTCGCCCTTTCTTATTTATTTCAGCCACATTCTCCCTGCTCCTTCCCAGCCAGCTATAAAACCTGCTGTATTCACACGTACTAAATTATTGAACATTCTATCCCTTATCTCCATCTCTTTCTCCCTCTCTTTCTCCCTCTCTTTCTTGCCTCCTACATCGAATATCTCAACCGAAACCATGGCATCCACAAAACTCGCTTCTGCCTCGCCCAATATCCCGATCATGTCGTCGGTTGCCTCGATACACAAAAAACTGTGCAATGACGCCGACCTGAATAAACGCCGCAACTCGGTCATTGGCATTCCCACGACGCGCAAAACAAAACACACGGACTACAAATCGGCACAAGTAGCAATGAGCACGTCGCACGACCCAAGCTTTATGCGGCAGGCGGCCAGCCTCGGTGCAATGAACTACCTGATAAAGCCGATATCTGCAGAGACAGTCCACAGTCTCTGGCTAAACGTATTTTCTTGCCGCACACATCCGAACGCAGTATCCGGCTGCTGCTGCCAGGACTCTCAGGCCGCCGCTGCCGACAACAGCGGTGTTGCACATGGGCTGGACACTGAGGGCGGCGACTCGAGCACGCTAACACCGCAGCAGACGATTTTCCAGCGGAGGATACGCACAGACACTGTTAACGGCGCGTACACAGCGGATACACGTAATTCGACGTTTGAGGAAGACTTTATCCGGCAGTTTGTACCTGGAATCTCGAGCACACTGCCAAACAAGGGCGCCAGCATCGACAGCGCACACGGTCTAAGTGCGGCAAACAGCACGCCGTTTGCGAGCGATGTTGACATGGACGACGATGAGGACTTTGACAACGAGTTTATTGGCAGTGCTCGTGCAGAGTACCTGCGCTCGCGGCTAATGGAGTGGTCGTTCTGCCCGTACGAGCTCGACCGCAGCGAACTGGTCGACTGTGCGATTATTATGATTATGGACGGGGCGGCCTGCGTGGATCTGAACCTGCGAGCATGCCGGGTGCGCAAATTTGTCAACATTCTCGAGTCGGCATACTACGACAACCCGTACCACAACTTTAGCCACGCGATTGATGTGACGCAGTGCACATTCTACATCCTGCACACACTGGGCATGTTCAACAAGGCGGGGCCTCGGCGATCATCGCTGCGCTCGCCCACCGAGTCGTCGTTTGCGGTTCGCAGCATTCTGCGGCCGACAGACGTGGTGGCACTGATAGTAGCGTCGATGTGCCACGACCTGGGGCACCCTGGCCTGAACAACGCATTTATGGTGCGTGCTCGCACGCAGCTGGCCGAAATCTACAACGACCAGTCTGTTCTGGAGAACTTCCACGCGGCCTGCTTCTCGATGATTATGTCGTACTTCTTTAACGAGTTTGTGTCGCCCAACGGCAAGGGCATAGCCGGCACAGCGCCGCCAGCTTTTGACTACGAGGAGTTCCGGCGGGTGGCAGTGCATGCAATCCTGGCAACGGACATGGCGCGGCACTTTGAGTTTATTGGCAAGTGCAAGGCGCAGTACCAGCGGTTTGTGTCGGGATCGAATCTGCCGCTGACGACGCAGCAGCACGAGGCCGAGCGCGCGCAGCTGGCGGCTAGCATCCTCAAGTGCGCCGATATTAGCAATATCACGCGGCCGTTCAACGTAGCACAGCGGTGGACGCGGCGACTGAACCGCGAGGTCACACTGCAGGGAAATATCGAGGAGTCCCTGGGGATGGCGCGCAGCATCGTGGTCGACCACGGCAACGTGCCTGCGTCGCAGATAGCGTTCTACGAGACGTGCGGTCGGCCGCTGTTCAACGCGGTTGCCGATCTGATCCCCGAGCTGCGGTTCCTGCCTGAGCAGCTTGAGAACAACATCCGCAACTGGGGCTTCATCAAGAGCAACCAGAAGGTGCCAGAGGTCCCGTATGGGCTCAAGCACTCGTCGACGTTTGACCTGAGCAGCAGCACGCGGGCGGGGTCAACAGACTCTGCGCCTGACTTTTTGCCCCGGCGGTCGATGAGCGGCGGCGGTGGCGGGATTGGTGTTGGTGTTGGCGGTGGTGCGATGCCGACGCCAGGGTCGGATACGTTTGTGCTTTCGGCATCAACGGTCGAGGGCGGCGACGACCTGGGCAATTACACGCTGCATGCAGCCGGTGACGGCAGCAACGGCGACTGCTCGGGGCAGAAGCACAGTGTGCTTGGCGCGCACACGCCGTCGTCCGAGTCTGGTGCGCAGATGATGGTTGGCGTCCCGTCGCCACCACACAGCCAGCGCTCCGCAACAGCCACGTCAACATAGCCCGCCCGTCTCTCTCGCACCAAACATCAAAAGCACCTATGATTATTCTTATTCGAGTCAGTGTGTCTGACGCGTTATTATTCATCATATTTTATGTCTTCACTGTAGATAAACTCGGCCAATTTTGCCACTTTAAAAATTTGAAATATTGCAACAATATGCACCGTCATGTTGTGGGTGTTAGACGTCTTGCGCTAGTGCCAGTCGGTATTTTGGCAGGTGCTGTATCATAACTCGGTGACCACTGGGCGCAACATAACTCCTATTTATTTATCGAGCCATTAAAACCTGAATTAATTTTGTATATTCTTTTAACCGTTAGACTGCACATTCGCACCCCAGCGGCCGCAGCGTTATGGGTTCTCATGGGAAATTGAAAAGCAAAAGACAACTAGCCCTCTTTTAGAGGTTCTTATTTATGCGGGTGAAAAGCGGAATTTTGGCTGGGGCAAAATCGATTTTTGGCTGGCGGGATATTCAATTTTTTGAGGGCAAAATCTGGCCATAGTGTTGTGTGCGACAATTTATTGAGTGTCTGAATAATATTGCCACCTTGAAGGTCCCCAATTTGAAGTGATAGATGACCAGATCTAGGCTCATATTCAAGTGACATATGTCCATGACGAAACTTCCAAACCCACAAAGCAATTGTTTGCTGGGAAGGCTCAAGTGTGGGGTGCTTAAGTTTAGATGTATTGTAGATATCAGTTGGAGCCATTGAAAGATATGAATAGTCTAAGATCATAGCACGAATATCGCATTTGCATAATTTTGTAGAAGACATTTTTTTAAACTCAAAAATAAAAACGTAAAATGACAGTTTTATTAATAAAACACAAACTAGAAAAGCTATGGTTGTAAGAAATATATCGTTAGATAGGCTGCTTTGCACATAATGTGGAACATAATTTAGAACATATTCTGAAACAAACCAAAAACACACCTGGTTGCTTTTAGTGTTTACGATTTAAACTTTTAAACCTGTTGTCAAGATGATCCTCTGATTAGTAGATGTATCATCACCAAGTTAGCCAATGTTCAAGGGTATGTCACAATGTGACATCCCCTGATCTTCGGCTTAACATATATGTAGAAAACCCGAGTAGACTAATCGTGACACCATCTCTCTCTCTCAATCTGTTTTATAGCGATCTAGGTGGTCGTAGCTCTGGTGCAGTAACTTGAAATTGCAGATGCATGCAATTCTGCAGTATTTTATGTTTGGCCCTGGAGTCGAGCACACTCATGATAAGCCCTGGCATGGGCATGAATATAAAGAGATGGCCAGTTTCTTAATCAGGCATTACCATATCTTTTTATGACAGAAAATTTGGAGTCCCTTTACAGCCTGTCCTAGCTGCTACATGAACTGATGTTAGTTATTACCAGTATTATCCTCAATATATCCAAAACCTATGTCCCTTGAGTCCATCTCCTTGCCACCCTGCTTCACAAAGATGCCAAACAGGTGTTGTGTGCACCTACGCTGTTACTGCCATATTAAGCTGTGTGCAACTAGGCCTAATCTCATGCACACTGGCTTCTACGCTGGTTCAGATACTCGTTTCGTTCTAGGTATCATCGCCATCCTTTGGTATGAATGTTTTCAGTAAAAAAAAACAAAGAACTAACAGGAGGACAATAGCGCTTAGCAGGGGTTAACAGCACCTCTTTTATCATAGCGCGTGTCCTCCAGATCACGCTTAATTCAATCATTACACCTTTCAATTGCTTTTGCTTTAAGTCGCATCACCTGTGCCAATCACTTCGCTCAAAAATTAATCTTGATTTTCGGATTGCTGCCCTCATCTGATTAATTTTATGGTAAACAGCTTATCTGCTGGTAAACAATGCAAACGAAGAGTTTCTCTTTCCTGCATTTCATTCTAATCACTCTTATTTCACATTTTTCAACATTTTGTGCATTTCATACCAATGAACAGCGATACACCATCCAAGGGGTCCTCAAACATGCCTCAGCAAATGCTGACTGATACGCATCATACTGGCACGGTAAGTCCAACAAGTGGCCGTTAATTCGCAGTAGCCTACATTTCTTTAAAAATTTCACATTGAATTAATATACCAGAGTTTCCTTTTGTAGTCATCAGTCGTCGCTCAATACAACGCAACACCGCTGGTGGAACGAAGGCGGCCGCAGTTTAACTCGGAGAGCGAAGAGGATCCAGCCGCTAAAGAACGGTATAGGGAGATTGGGCGAGTTCTTCAAGGCAGCTCTATGGACTTTGATGACTTAGTTGAGTTGCTCGGATTGTTTGAAGACTATACGGAATACGAGAAAGCCTCAGCTAGTTTCTGCGACGACTCCATTGATAACACTCTAACAGCGCTTTGTGAAAAGTCTCGCACACCAAAGCGCTCGGCCCAGCGCAGTGAAGCAGATCTGACCAAACGGTTCGATGCTATGTATCAGCACATGTCCAGGTTAGATTCCAGTCGATTTCCTGCCGCCAAACCACGAGAATGTCTCTTACTCGTTAACCACGAGACGTCTAGTGTGGCAGGTACACACGCTAAGCCTGACTACGTCCTATATTACGAGGGTTACGAAAGAAGGGACTTTAGATCTGCCCATATAATTATCGAGGCCAAGCTGGCGCAGTTCGATGATGATCTGCCAGTCGAGGTGCTTGGGCAGATGGCGTACTACGCCAAATGCGTCTGGGAAACGCAGTTCACTCGCACATTTGTCCCGGTTGTCCTCCTGCACGGTACTAAGGCGGACCTGTGTTTGTTTGCCCGCAGTGGCTACAGCCGCGTACCTCTTGGTCAGTTTATCAAAGACGCGAAGCAGCTTATAAGCAGCATCGAAAGAACAATTGCCAGTACTATACGCAAGTTGTGGTTCTTTCTGATTCAGCCATCAGAAAGGTTTGGGCACTTCGTCAACGTCTCGTCCAAGCCTCGATATCTACGATTTAACGGCGACAAGTGCCATGCAACGATCGAACAGGGTGATCGCGATCGTAACTCTTCTATCAGAGTAACTGGGAAAATTGACAGGAAGATGGAAGTCTCGCGTCGAGCCGCATACCTGTTGAAAGTCCGCTATCAAGGCAAGGATGCGGTTCTCAAGCTGTCTTGGATTCCCGTCAACAGGCAGCCCGAAGGCGTTCTGTACGATTTGCTGAGCGGCGGAAGCCACAAGGTTGACTGTATCCCGACGGTCTTCAATAGCGGCATTCTGGTTCCCAATTTTCTGGGTTACCGCCTCGAGTTCATACTCATGGAGTACTGCGGCAAGCCGCTGATTGACGACTACAAAGGGAAAGGCAATGCCAGGAGCGAAGAGAAGCACTTGCTGACGTGCGCCGAGAACGTTATTCAGAAGGTGACTGCCTGTCTCTTGCAGGCGAGACGCGCTGGCGTATACCATCGTGATATCTCG
>JANBOJ010000330.1:0-16337 GCA_027574685.1 Coemansia erecta
CGCGTCTTTAGAGATCTGTTAATTGAGTACTAGGTCATATTGTTACTTTTTACGAATGGCTGACGCCGTCTCACATCGATTCTTTGTCTGAATGCCTAACGCCATATCTTGACATAGTATTACTTGAACGACGCTACCGCGTCTTAAAATGCTCTTTACTTTACGACGATTCGCGTCTTGAAAGATCGTCTACATCGACGATGCTCTGTGCCTTGAAAAACGTTGATCTGATCTCCTTGATCAACTGCTTAGCAGACGCACCAGCGTCTTTAGCATGAACGATGCTTTGCATCTCTTACGCGAACGACGTTTTCGCGTCTTTTTAATAAATAAAATTAGCACACCCTTATAGAAATGCCTCCTGAAATTACCTCGCCTCGCTTCGCTCATTCCGAGGGCTACACACCGCTTGCATTCTCCGCCGACGGAGCACTGATAATCACCGGCGGAACCGATAGCCTCATACGCGTGTTCCGCTCTTCCCAGAGCGAGCGCGACAAGGAAGCGCTGACGCTGGAGCACCACAGCGACGCGGTGGTGGCAGTGGCAGCGTCGCGCAGCAAGATTGTCACAGGCGATGAGGAGGGCGTTGTGCTGAGCTTTGACGTGCATGACGGCGTGCACGCGTCGGGCACGGTGCTGCGCATGGAGATGGCAGCGCGCGACGTCAGCATCAGCGCCAGCGAGCGGCTGGTGGCGGTGGCCAGCGACGACGGCGCGGTGCGCATGGTGTCTCTGGTTGACATGGGCGTGCAGCACGTGCTCGAGGGCCACCGCTCGGCGGTCAGCAGCGCGGCACTGGCACCCGACGCGTCGTTTGTGGCGGCAGTAGGCTGCGACGGCACGGCGCGCGTGTGGGACGTGCGCGGCGAAGCAACGTGTGTGCAGGTGCTGCGTAAGCTGGCGTACACGTGCGAGCCGGGCGTGGCGCTGCAGCAGACCAAGGCGCGGTGGAGCCCCGACGGCAGCGCGTTTGCCGTGGCCGGCGAGGGCCACGCCGTGCGCGTGGTGGCGCGCAACTCGTGGGCGGTCTCCGGCGAGCTGGGCGGCGAGCACTCGGCCATGGTCACGTGCGTGGCGTGGTCGGGCAGCGGCCGCTACGTGGCGTCGGTAGCGCTGGACGGTGTCGTGGCTGTGTGGGACGTGCAGGCGCGGCGCGCTGTGGCCACGCGGCGCACAGGCGACAAGCTGTGCCAGGTGGCGTGGAACCCGCGCGCCAACATGCTGGCGTTCACCGACACAGCCGGCGCGCTGCGCGTGTGGGACGGCCCGGTGCCGGCCGGCCAGGGCTACGCGCCGGTGTTTGTGGAGGCGCAGGCGGCAGCGGCAGCGGAGACGGAGTCGGAGGCGCAGGTCGATGCTGCGGCCGACGCGCTGATGAGCGACCTGTTTGCCGGCGACAGCATGGCCAACGAGGACGACGACTCGGGCGAGCCGGCTGCGTTCGACTCGGGCGACGAGCTGGCCGATGCCGGCGAGGCGCTTGACGACTTTGTGGTCGACGACGACGGCGGCGGCTACGCCGAGCGACCGGCAGCGCCGCCGAGGGCTGCGCCAGTGGCCACGCGTAGCTTCCAGCCGGGCGCGACGCCGTGGGCCGGCGACCGGCGGTACCTGGCGCTGAACATGGTGGGCAGCGTGGTGTCGATAGCGCAGGACGCGGCGCACAACACGGTCGAGATCACGTTCTTCGACAAGTCGGCGCACCGCGACATGCACTTCGCCGACTCGTTCCGCTTCGCGCTGGCGGCGCTGTGCGACGCCGGCTGCCTGCTGGCCACCACGACGCGCGCGCTGGCCAACGACGGGTCGCTGCGCGGCGCGGCCGACAGCGACGACGCGTCGGTGGTCGCGTTCCGCGCGTTCGCGCCGTGGGCCGCAGCCAGCGACTGGACGCTGCCGCTGCCGCCGAACGAGCACCCGCGCTGCCTGGCCGTGTCGCCGGCCGGCGCCGCCGTGGTGACGTCGCGCGGCATGCTGCGGCTGCTGACGTGCGGCGGCGTGCAGCGCCACGTCGAGAGCCTGGCCGACCGCGTGGTCACGTGCGTGGCGCACGGCGACCTGCTGCTGCTGCTGCTGGCGCGCGGCGCTGCCGACCCGGGCGACCTCGAGTACGTGCTGATGCGCATGGACGGCGGCACGCGGCTGGCCAGCGGCACGTGCCCGCTGACGCCGGCCAGCACGGCGGCGTGGGCCGGGTTCTCCGAGGAGGGCCACCCGGCCGTGTGCGACTCGCGCGGCGTCGTGCGGCTGCTGCACCGCTACTGGGCGCCGCGCCAGGCGTGCTGGGTGCCGGTGCTGGACACGCGTGCGCGCCGCGCCGCCGTATGGCCGGTCGCGCTGTCGGCGCGCCACCTGCTGGCCGTCACGTGCCGCGGCGCGTCGCGCTACCCGCCGGTGCCGACGCCCATCCTGGACGAGCTGCCGCTGGCCGTGCCGCTGCTGCAGCCGGACGCGGCGGCGAGCCAGCTGGAGGCACGTGCGCTCGAGGCAGCCGTGTTCCACGAGCAGCTGGCGGCCGAGGCGGAGCGCACGGCGGGCGAGTACCCGGGCGGGCGCACGGCGGAGGCGCGCGACCGGCTGGAGCACGACAAGCTGCTGCTGCGGCTGGTGCAGCTGGCGTGCAAGGCCGACCGCCCGCAGCGCGCCGTCGACCTGGCCGCCATGATCACGAGCGAGCCGTCGTTCGACGCGTGCGTCAAGATTGCCGTGCACGAGAAGCAGTCGCAGCTGGCCGAGCGCCTGATGCGCCTGAAGGAGGCGCGCTTCAGCCACCATGGCGACGACGACGAGGACGAGGACGATCAGGATCTGGACAGTGATCGTGACCGTGATCAGGATCAGGCGAGCGACGTCGAGATGGCGTCCGACGACCAGCGCCCGCCGCCGGCTGCCCGCCGCCCGGCCGCCACGTACGGCTCCAGGCGCGCGGCTGCTGGGCCGGCGGCGGGCTCTGCTGCCGAGGCTGCGCCGGCTGCTGCCGCCGCGGCCTCGGCGTTCGCGCGGCCGCCGCAGCCGCCCACCACGGCGCGGCCGTTCAACCCGTTCGGCGTGGTGTCGCCCAGCAAGTCGATGGAGATCAAGCGCAGCCACAGCTTCTTCGACGCCGCCGACGCACACTCCAACGCCCTCAGCCGCGAGCCGTCGGCCAGCCCGGCCGATGGCCACGTGCTGCCGCCGGCCAAGCGCCTGAACCCGCAGGCTGCCGATGCTGCTGACGCTGCTGGTGCTGGCGATGCCCCGCGCAAGATCTCGCGCACTGCTGGGGCCGCTCAGTCGAAGCTCACCGCGTTTGCGTTCAAGCGCCAGCCGCCGCAACAGGCGCCGCCGCCCGAAGCCTGCAGCGACGGCCCCTCGTCCGACGCCCCGTGAGCCAAACAGCGCCCGATCCCGTCACCAGACTCAATGCGCGCGCTCTCTTGCTGGGCACATGACGTCGGCGCCGCCAGATCAATCCTCGCGTTGCACAGAATGAGCACTGGCCAACAGCCCGTCTATATAGCTACGACGTTACACGCCGTCTCTGCTCTGCTCACTTTTCTTTTTCTCCCGCATATTCTTTTTTCTATCTCCAACAAGTACTAACATTATTCCAGCGAACTAAAACACAACCAACAATGGCCTTTGCAGCCGGCGCAGCAGTAACCATCCCAACCCTCACCGCCATGGGCGTCCTCGGCTATTACGCCCAGCACCCAGACGAGCAGCAGAAGCAGCAGCAGCCACATGCCAACAGCAATAACAACAACAGCCAGCAGCAGCAGCAGGAGCAGCGTAGACCGTCGGCCTCGTTCCCCGATCGCGAGTTCATCCTCGACGACGACCCGTCCGAGTTCTCGTCGTTCTCGTCGGCCCCCGACACCTTTGCTTTGCACGCCGCCGGCCGCCGCAGGTCGTCGACCATGTCGTCGTCGTCGTTCCCCGGCCCCCTGAGCGGCGCCATCAAGCCCGACCACGATCTGCTCGAGGAGCCGCACCTGCAGGTCTGGAGAGACCGCTACAAGTGGGGCCGCCAGTACGGCATGAACTACGCCCACAACGACCGCTGAACTTTTTCCTTCTCCTCCTTCTTTCGTCTTACAGAATATAGTCTTTGTTCTTTCTGAGTCGCACTGGGTCGAACACGATGGTCTTTGAGGTCGCTCCGACCAGCTCGGCCCGCGTCCTTTCCGACCCGTCTTCGTTGTCTGCGCCAATGTCGAACAGCAGGTGCGTGCCCAGCAGCTCGTCGTGCTTGCCCAGGTAGATCGAGCCCTCCAGCTCGAGCATCGGCCGAGTCGTGTCCACGTCGATAAGCGCGTACTGCGCAACCCTCCTTCCTCCCCGCTGCGCCCTGGCCCTTCTCTTGCTTTCGTCGTCGTCTTCGCCATCGTCATTGCTATTCTCATAGTCGCTGTCTTCGTCGTCTTCGTCGTCCTCCTCGCCGTCGTCGTCGTCGCCATTCTCGTTGTTCCCTTCCTGTCCACCGCCTTTGCCCGCCTCCTTTTGAGCGCCATTCCGTTTCATCTTCTTGATCTCCATAACCCTCTTGTTGTACTTGTCTACCCTGGCGCCTGGGCGGTTCGGGTTGTTGGCCACCTCTGCCGCCTTTTCAAGAGCTCTGTAGGGCAACGACGCAACCACGTAGTACTCCTCAGTCTCGTACTCATACCCGTCGTCTTCATCGGCGGACTGCCGCACGTGTGAACCGTTCAAGCTGTGTGCACCACCGCCGTCAGACGTGTCCTGTTGCCTCCTGTTGCTATCGCTCATCAGTAATAATAATAGTCAAAAAATAAATTACGCCCTATTTCATTGTTAAAGAGTCGGCAAAACATGCGCTGATAGACCGTCGTCCCGACGACACGATCAGCGCCGCATGTCAGTAATGGGTAGCATACAGGTGTCACGTGGGAGGGTCGTCAGGAGAGATAGCTGCGCATCCTTGTCTATCCAGGGACTGTCGCCGAGACCCGGGTGCCCATGGCAGACAGGAGATCGCGTACCACCGCCACTGCATCACTCCCGATACCCGTGCAGTTGTCCATATCGAAGAGCCGCAGCCGCCAGCCAGACTTCAGCGCACCATATCCTTCCCGCCGCAGACGTCGGAACCTCCGCTCGCACGCCGCCGCAAAGTCGCGAGCAGCCGCGCCGGTGATATCGGTCGTGTCCAGTATGACCACCTGCAGACCTTTGCTATCCGGCAGGTTGACGAATTCGGTCAGGCAGCTTAGAACCGAATTGTCCGCGGCAGTCTGGCTCAGGTTGACATGCACGAGGCCGGGGCATCGCCGTACTACCATCGAGAGACTGTGCGCCGTCGCGCCGACGCAGCCGCTCAGATCGAGCGAGGTCAGGCGGAGGGGCTCCGACAACAACATGTGCGCCGTGTCCTGCGCCAGAACCTGCATAATGTCTGGGCTTAGCCCCGATGCCCGCGTCAGGTGGAACTGCTCAAGTGTCGATATACACCGCTGCAGCGATGCAAGCAGCGGGATCGATCCGACCGCCGATGCATTCAGCGCCGACAGCCGCCGAAGACCGACATTTATCAGATGTGACTGCAGTACTAGGCTGCTAGTATGCTGGCTCTCAAAGCGATTGACCGAGGTTGTTGCGTCCCAGATCCCATCAATGTTCAGCTCGCATAGACTGGGGAATGGCACGCCGACGGCATCTATCTGCTCAAAGTAGCGCATCAGCGGTGCGATGCTTGAGATGCGTGCGTACACATTCTGGTCGCGAATTGCCAGATGCAGCACACGCAGGTTGCTAAAGTGCCGGTGTTTGCACGAGTACACCAGAAACTCGGGTATCCCAGGGTGGTCGCAGAGATACAGCCTTTCGAGGCACGTTACTCTATGTGAGTCGGTAAGCGTCGCATTCCACGCTCTGAACAGCTGCCTGATGCGCACGCCTGCGCACCCCGAGATGTCAAGCGAGCGCAGCTGTGGAACCGAACGAGCTATCGTGGCAATGTGGCTATCCGTGACCAGTGCACTGTACGGGACGTGTATTGCCGACACGTTTGCAGCCAGACAGTGGCTCAGAACACGCCCAAACACAGGCGCATTCAGCTTTGCGCCCCGACCGATATTGATATTCTCCAGCAGAGGACGCTTGTATGCAAAGAGTACGTTGAGCGTACGCAAGCTCGGCTCCGCTGCATCGGGGATCACTAGCGCCTTGAGCGCTTCCCGACTAAATTTGAGCACGGTGCACAGAGCACTGTCAGGAACACGGTCGCTATCGCCCAGCAGCCGTAGCATCCTCCCAAACTTCGAGTACGCTGGCAGCTGCTGCGCAAGCTCGGAGACTGGATTGGATGTTGAAAAGCACGGGCGAGACCAGAGAACCGGGTTGCTGTCAATCAGCGCCAGCCAGCGGCGGCATACACTGCGGCAGGCAACCAGCGAGCGCGTGTCCAGCAGCGAGAAGGCAACGACACAGATGTCGGTCGGCAGACGCGCCACCGGGTCGCTATCTGTGCACTCCTGTGGAACATAGCTTGGATCTAGCTTCTTCATGAGCGACTCGCGCATTGCCTGCATGTGTTTGTACCCCGGCACCTGTGGGTCGATCGTAAGCAGACCGCGGTCCACAATCTCCAGAGCCTCCTGCGGCTTGCCGGTGGCCGCCATGACGTTCGCCATATGCGAGTAGGCTATGGCCGAGTGAGGGTTGATGCGTATGGCGTCCTTGGCGTCGTCCATTGCCCGCGAGTACTCCTTGAGTCGGTAAAGCGTCAGTGCTCGTGCCTCGTATACCTTCGCGTCGCGAATTCCGTCCTTCTTGGCTGCTGCGACTGACCGGTTGTAGTAGTCCAGCGCATTCCGGTACTGCTTCGAGCGGAAATTCTCTGTTCCAAGCGCGTACCACCGGTCGACTGCCGATGCCTCGGAGGATTCAGCGCTACCAGCGGTGTCGGTCGTTGCTGAAGCTGTTGCACTCGTTGACACGCCAAGCGACCCGAGCTTGCGCTTCTTGCCTGCAACAAACATTATATGTGGTTGGCAGAATTTAGGAATGCAAAATGCAAATAAACAATGCAAAAGTGGAAACAAGCTTTATTGGTAGTCATTTCTTCCAGCTCGGTAGGACATAGGCTGGATAGCGCTGGCAGATGTAGATCCGCTCTTGCTGTTCTTGCTTCTGCTACCGACACCACCAAAGCTCCCGCCAAATCCCGATGATCGGAAATGCTTGGATGTCTCCTGCGTTGTCACTGACTCGGGGGCGATCCAGTTGCCGCCAGACGAGCCTGGGATGCCATTCTGATCTGACGCGCGCTTTGGTGCACGGGAAGACCGCGACGTGGCAGAGCCGTCGCCCTTTGCTGCCTTCGTCTTGGTCTGCTTGGGAGCAGCTGGCGGCTTGGCTAATTTCGAGTCAGTCAGCTTTAAAGTGATGCGCATCTGGTTCTGCAGCACCCGGACATGATTGCTACCGAGGCGAACATACGAATTGACATATCCCATCGCATTGCTCTCGCAGTACTCGTCAATCACCTGTCGCAGTACCAGCGTGTGGCATAGCCGCTCCGAGTCGGTCTTGGACAGAGCCTTCCCTAGGTTGTAGGCCGCAAGGTTGTTGTCGCCACGATCCATGATCCGCTTGTTTTTGGATCCCTTGAAAATATCGGTCAGCTGTATAAGCGTGATCTTGTCGCCCCGACTTACCAGTTCCTGGACAGTCTGGACAATCGCACGTGCCTCGTTGGTAAGATCCGAGTCTGGCATCGAATTCTCGCTGTGCTTGCGGCAGTTGTCACACGTCTTGCCGCATCGGCTGACATCAAAGTGCTCCCCAAAGTAGGATAGCACCAGCTGACGCCGGCAGTCCGTTACGTTTTCGCAGAACTGAACAACCTGGCGGACCTGCTGCCGCTGTCGTTCCTTTAGCTCCCAGTCGCCTTCGCCGCGGTCGATCATAAAGTCAAGTGACGACTTGTCACGGTACGCGTAAAACAGCACACATAGTGCCGGCTTGCCGTCACGACCTGCACGGCCAGTCTCCTGGTAGTAGCCCTCCAGCGAGGTCGGCAACGAATGGTGGATCACAAACCGCACGTCGGGCTTGTCAATACCCATCCCAAAGGCAACCGTTGCTACAATAACCTGCAGGTTATTGCGCTGCCACTCCTGCTGGACCCGGATTCTATCTTCCTTCTCGAGCCCGGCATGGTAGTGCTCGACACGAAGTCGGTACCTTGTGCGCAGCTCGTGCGCCATCTGCTCGCAGTTCTTTTTGCTGGTGCAGTATATGATGCCCGATTCACCCGAGTGCCGCGAGGTAATCAGTGCGTTGATGTCGGCAATAGACGTACTCGTCTTGGGGCGTATCTCGTAGAACAGGTTGGAGCGATTGAAGGACGATGTCGTCGTCATGCAGCCCTCGATGTGCAGATGGTTGATAATGTCCATACGGACCTTTGCGTTGGCTGTGGCAGTGAGGGCCATAAATGGGATCGAAGGGTACAGTCTGTGGTAGTGGCCGAGCTGCTTGTAGTCTGGACGAAAGTCATGGCCCCACTGCGACAGACAGTGGGCCTCATCAACGACAAAGCGCGCTAGCTGACCGCGCCGGTGCAGCCCATCAATTGCCTCTCTCGTCTGGCTGCTCTTTCCCAGCATTTCTGGTGTGACGTAGAGAAGACGCAAGCGAGGCTCGGGCATGTTTAGCTGCGAAAAGACGTACGAACGACGTTCGGCAGGCAGCGAACCGGTCAGCGAAAGGGCAGGGATTCCCCACTCAACCAAGTGCTCGACCTGGTCCTGCATAAGCGAAAGCAGAGGAGATACGACAATAGTAACGCCGCGGGTTGTGCCTTTCTGAATGATTGCAGGCAGCTGAAAGCAAAGACTCTTGCCGCCACCAGTGGGCATCAGCACAAAAACGTCCTTTCCCTGGAGGGTGGCATTGATAGCCTCGATCTGTCGCGAGCGAAACTCTTGCATGCGGAACACCTGGCGGAGAGCCTTGTGAACGTCTTTGGTCCAAGGATACGTCTTTTGGGGTTCGTTAGGCTCCGGATCAGATGGCCGTACAATCTCTGTGGTTAAGTCGACAATATTGCCGTTGTTGTTGCTGTTGCTATTGTTGTTGTTGGCGTGTGTATGAATTCCACCGCCTGAAACAGCACCTGCAGTGCTGGAGTTTGCCTGGGTCGCCGGGTTACTTGGATTAAAGCGGCTAAGCAGGGACTTGGCCAGACCGCTAGTAACAAGGCTAAAGTTTCTAGACTTGATATGATCAATGTCTTTGACAATGGCTGAACGCTGCTGGGAGAGCAGCGAAAGTTCGCTGTCGTTTGCAATCTCGTTGGCGTCCTGAAGATCGCACATTCGGTCGCTAATGCGCGCCTTCTCTGTCGAGAGAGAGTCGATAATGGCGGATACTTCGTCTTCAGACATGGGCGGGTAAGTAAGCGATGCCGAGTTTGTCTATCAATAGAAAAGCAAGCGTGTGGTACGGGTTAGCGACAAACAGAAGATGCAACTAGATAGCGAATGCAAGAGAAAATGATGAGACAACTTACTGGATAGACATTGCTTTGCAACTGGTAGTTGTGAACGTGAGTGGGGTTGGTAGCATTTAGTGTCTGTGTATATACGCTCGACGTCGGTTGCGCAATGGCGATGCTATTGGCGTTACCAGGGTGGGTGTCCGTAGGTTCAGCCATGCGCATTCGCTTAGAGGGTACTGAATCATGGTTCTGGTAGTCCCCTTGCTGCTGCTGCTGGTGGTACTGGTCGTGGCTATGCATCCGTTTTGGGCTGGCAGATTTGCGGTACGCACTCTCAAAGTCATTTTCTAGCTGAGCAATGTCCATTTCATCGAGGAAATCGTCATCAGAGCAGAGATCGATAGCTTCGATTGCCTGGGCAGATGCATTGCTTCCGAGCGCAGGCTTCGGCCTCAGCTGTGGCTCGTTGTTGGACGGCAGTGCAGATATGGCAGATCGAGGAGGAGTATCTATATGTATGTCTACATTATCATCAACGTCCAGGTCGTCAATGCCGTCCAGGTCATAGATATCTGGTGGGTCATCGACGACGGCTGCAGGCTTCATAAGACTGTCAATGTCAATGTCGATGTCATCTGGGATCTCGATTGTCTGCAGCATCTCGTCGTCGTCAATAGCAGCCTCCAATTTGGATTCGACAGCGGGACGAACCCTGGACTGTATATGGGCAGGTATCCTTGGTGGCGGCTGGTAGCTGGTGGAGCGCTGTAGAGTGCTTCTGTTGGATTCTGAACGTGTGTGCCTTGAGTCCTGGAAATCATCGTCGCCGTCATCGTCGTCATCTGTGTCTATGGATAAGACGGGAACGCCGTTCGTGCGTTGTGGCTGCTGGTTGCTCTGGGCAGGTCGGCTGGGTACAGGCTGTGTGGCTGGAGTCGGCGCTGGCAGATCTACCTGAAAAATACGGTCGAGTGGGGTGGCGAGGTTGAGCAGAGCCATAGTGGGGCTGCGAAACGACGAGTCGAGCGGTATGGCATGAATAGTGCGAGTGATAGAGGAGCGGTTTTTGCCTGAGCGCACCCAGGCCTCGTGCCAGTCGAGGTTTTGCTGCAGGTTGTCTTTCATTAGAAATTTACTTTAAATGAGAAGAGAAAGGGGGCAACTAGAAATTATAAAAAACGCGTCTGAAAGAAGAAAGGAAAAACGAGTGTTGATGCTGCGCAAAAAGTAGGGGACGGTGATTGGGCTGTGATTGGACGACTTTGCAGCTCTGTTTCTTCCACTGTTTTCAATTCATTTTGCATTTATTTCGGCAGATTGCACAGCAGAATTTCAACGATGAAGGCAATTCCGGTATCACAGAGCGGCCTCGAGGCGAGCTGGACGGGCACTGAGTTTACGCCAGTGTTTGGGCGAACGATGCAGCCAGCGCTGGCCGTAGTGTTTGTGGCAGTCGGGCTGGTGTACGCGGGCAAGTACTTGGTGACACGCGGCGACGTGCGGCGCGAGGCGGTGTACGCGGCGGTGTCGTCGGCGGCACTGGGACTGGGAGCGGTGGCGGGGGTGCAGGCGCTAGGACTGAGTCTTTAAGGCGTTTGGATAATAAGATAGTAGTTGGTAGTGTATTTGGCTAGGATTTATAGGCTTGGTGTAGCGTCTTGTCAGAATGGAAACCGGCAGCTCTTTAGTTGTATTCAGTGACCAAACGCCTTATTCCAGTTCACATTGTTTCTATGTATAATCTAACTTGACAAACACAAGCGCTCTTTTGGCGGAGAGCTTTCTATATATATATATATTTCTCCTGTTCTGCCACAGGACTGGCTTCTCACGACGAAAGCAGCAGCAGCCCGCAATAGTGGTCTGACCATCCCTCAGGCAACACTTGCCGACCAGGATGTAGGAGATCAATCCTTCCGAACCCTCCCCTGTCGACAGGATCTTGAACAATGTGAGTGCTTCTACGACTGATGGAAAGATAGGAAGAGGATGGACATCGAAAGTGAGGATGCTTCTCTAATGGAATCTAGCCGCCGGCGTCGGATTTTGAAGCATCCTCGGGATACAGCGCGCAGTATATATTTGCATACTGCAGTCGTTTCCCTATTACTAAGATCATGGGGAGCAGAAACTCGTTTGTTAAGTGAGGGTGTAGAAATATCACTGACATACGAACATAGCTTTACCAATATGAGCTATCTGCATTTTATACTACTTCGGCTGGTTTAGCCCATGCTAAGGGCGGGGCTGCAGTTTGCTATGGTTATCCCTTTGCTCGGATAATGGTTTATCTTTTTTAAAAGCGTTTAAAGTTTCACGGCTCACAGTTGGTCCCAACAAGGGTTTTCTATATGCTTAATAATAAGTAATAGTAATTACCATTTATTTAGATCAACTCGAAGGAAATCAGCGAGGTCAATTCCTTTATTTACAAGAGTGTGAATTATCCTTTGGGTTACTGCATTTCTCTTTTTATTTATACCTACTCACGCGAACCGCAAGCCCTTTAAAACTAGAAATAGTTTAAAATCTCACAAAATCCAAAAACATTCCTTTTAGTTCTTAGTCTTTTCTATTTTCCCCTTCTTTTCTTTTTAACTTCTTTCATTTTCCTATCTTGTTTTGACGCTAGCCGCTTAACAACATTTAGACAATAAAAGATATTATATCCAAATCTATATAATTAAATCAGCAGGTGTCAAGCTTAATTAATTTTTTTTGCTGTTCAACACATGCAATCAGTATATGCGTTTGTGGCTGCTGCGCACTTAAAACTACCAGAAGCAGGCACCACTGACTATTTCACCACTGCATATGGCATTTACAGTATTTTTATGGATTGGAGTTATCAACCATATATCCAGTAATCCCAAGAAGTACCCCGTTTGAAAACAATATTGAGATTCCTCACCACTCTCTTGTCTCTCCATGTTTTACCTGGATATTCAATTAATCGCTACCAACCTCTATTTATTCAACATACAAATATGCACAGAATTGGCGTTGGTAGAATACCAGCGCAAATTTATTGATTTTTTTTTAATTGCCAAAAGTGTTCTGACGTCTAGCTAGTTTATGCTGAAGAGCAAGCACATATTGCCGTACTTATTTAATACAGGCAAGTTCAACAGCGGCTTGGAGCCGCACAAGTCGTAGATGTACTGTGTGGCCGCCATTAGAATTCACCTTGTGTTGCACTATAACGTGATTATCAGACTGGAGTACAACGTCATTCTGTTTGTAGGATCAATAATAATTGTGCTGGCGGCGCAGGAGGGCAGACGCAATCTGGTATATGCGCTTAACTGTAGGAAAACTAAGATGCGCAGTGCGGGTGAATAGCGTGTAAACGCACAACTCGATGTGCATATGCTAATAGCCGACGATGCCATTACAGAGTGTACAGCAATATGCGAGAGCATGAAGCTCGTTGCTGAAAATGGTGCGCAGCTAGCAGACGTAGTGGTGCATTTGTCTGGCGAGAGTGCGAGTGCAAGAGCAAACTGTTGAAAATTCAGAAAATCCAGGACAAGTACTGCGTACATATAGTTGCGGTAGTGTATGTCTGGGTAACACGGTCAAGCATCTGGTGGAACATGGCAGCAGCAACAACTCAGTAAAGCGACTGACAGGCTGAACGTAATGCCTGTGTCCCAGCAAAAGTACAAAACTGTTTCTAAACTTGTTTCTCCAATGCTATTTCTCTAATAGTGCGCTATTGTGTGTGGTATCTCTACTCTACAGAGTGCTCATTGATAAAGGCAATGTACTTTGCTCCTCGGTTAGACTTATATATGCCAATAAAATATTTGGCCAGCTTAAACATGTTGCTGCACAGACTAATAATTGAATAAATGCTTTTGTCAAGCCCGACTTTATGTGCGACTCTGGACTAGCCAGCGTTTAAAGAAGTATCATATTACGGCAATATCCAAGTATCGGAATAGCAGATATCTAGTAATTCTACAGATAGCCTGTATTGCCTGCTCAACCTCGGTTCAAATAAAAGAGTTGGGTTTGCAAGAAATGTAAGTGAGACTTTTTTCGTTATTTCAACGTGTCTTTCCCTCACATGCATGCCGTTGTGCTGTGCCCATGGCCCACAACAGCGTGATCGGTGGCCTGAAATGCCTTAGTCTTTAAATACAGCTGTTGTCGCCGGTTTGAAATGGTCACACTCATTCGTCTCTGCAGGCAGCTCTGCCCGGAGCAAGCACAGAAGCTGGAAACCTGGGATCGCTGCCAGGTGTCAGCAAGCTGGCCTTAATTTGAATGCAGCAATTCAAATAAGTGGCTGGCTTCTTGACCTTCAGTTCTGCGTAGCGGGCACATGGGTTTTCCTCGGGTTGTGAAGGGCTTTTATGAGGTTTTTATCCCTAGTGCTTGTACGCAGAGCTTTAGGTCCAAAAGGGTTTTACGCTCTAGTGGTGGCCAACACTAGAGCGCTTTTCCCCTAAAGGGTACAGCCCGCCAGGAGTGATCACCTTGGCGGGCTGTGTCCTTTATCCACACTATATAAGAAACAACTCGAATGTATAGTAACTATGCAGAGTTTATATGAGCAGCACGCATTCTTTCTTTTTTTGCGTCTTGTAGATCCTCATATAGAAAATACTACGAATTCAGTATTCACCAGATATACTTTTTATTTGACTACTTGCTTAAATTTCCAGCACACTTCTGACCTCGATAAAGGCGTTGACTGTGCCGTTGACGGGCTTAATGGTATGTGCAGCTAAGAGCAGAATGCGAATACGCGCCTTGTCATTTGGGATGACCTGGTGCAAGAAGCAGATATCATTACCCGTCGGCAAGCACGATGCCAGACACTGAGGTCGCAACATGGAGCGGGAGTAAGTTCTTATACTCTGGCTGCATTGAACCATTTTTGCTTTTACATGCGTGCTTTTTATTACTTGCTGCTTGGTTTATACTTTATGCGCACACGGCATACTGATTTTCATCTCTTTTCCTAGCTCTTTTTCTTATTATTCCCCCTGATTTTAATTGCATTAGTATATTACTAGATTATAATGGCATACGGCACGGTTTGTACTGTACTGTACAGATAGCAAGATGTGTGTCGGTTTAATAAAAATGGACTTCATCTCTGCTGACATTGGCAACAATATAATAGTCTAGGCCAGCTAGAGGCACCGCTGTTAAGTTCTGTAATAGGCTTCCGTTACCACATGTTTCTCAGGTCTTGAGTTTGCCTAGAATAGCCGCATATTCCATCAAGAACACCCAGTAATATTGTGGACCAGTGTAGATTGCTGTTTAAAAGGTACTGGATGACAAGGACACGTTTTAAATTACATATGCTTACGGATAGACGCCATGGGTGATTTGTCATGTGGAAAGTAAAGGCAGAAAATTAAAATAAAATGACGGTAACCTGGGCTCGAGCAACGACTGGCCTAGTTTGCCCTATTCCCTAGTTGTACAGAATGCAGTGGGCTGGACTTTGAAGCAACCAATGTTCTAAGTAAAAACCTTATCTGTACTCCTTTGACTGATATTTTGCTGAGTATAATAGTGCTTGTGCTGTGGTTGTAGATAGACTGGATGAGAGACAAAAAAAGAGCTGAATTTGCTGTGTTCCATGCACGGGTAGAGATAATGCTAGTCTACCCGGGCGTTTGCACTGTGAGGATATTGTCGAGAATAGAGCGACTCTTGGTAAAATCGGTTTTTTGGGTATCAATAATGTCTGACACGACACTCCGTTGGCATGCGGTTAAGACGCTGGTACTTACCTTGGTATTGCAACTAGAAAACAAGATTGGCTACAGTTACCAAACCTACGCAAATTTTCTCTCTTCGGTGATAGCACAATTTTTGTTCCGATCCAAAGTTTGCGAACAGCACCCAAATGTCAGAACGTGTTGGTAATATTGTCAAGCGTCGCTGGTGTAGTTGTGTTAAGCATTCTGTACTATTTGTGATAGTTGCCGTCAGGTCTGCTGTTTTGTTGTTTAGTCAAGACCTAATTGCTGCGACTCGCTCCTCTGGCTGAAAGCACTGATCCAAAGCACCTCGCTGCTGCTGCTGTTGCTGCTGTGGGTTAAGGCGGGACGTTAATTGTCAAGTGCCGGCAATATCTCGCTGTGTAAACTAGTAAAGAGTGTGTGTGGAATAAATGAGCCATGTTGAGAAAGAGTGAATAGTAATAATAAGCGCGTATATTTTAGTACGAAAGAAAAGAGAGAAAGAGAGAGAGTTTCGCACTTCAAGCTCACCCGATGCTCTTCCACCTGGCCTCGATGGGTGCGCATTAATCTAACTAGCTCCTACAAGTTGAGACCTTGTTGTTTTATACATCGCAGGGCGCCGGTTCAAAAAGTACAAGTCTCTGACTATAACACCCTTTTCAAAAAAGGTAAACAAAGAAATCCAATCGCCGAGCTTATTTTCAGCCATACACGTGAATAACAGCGCCGTTTCGAATGGAAAAGACAGCTCCATCCTCGATTTTTATAAAAAAAGTCGACTGGAGACATGTCCTCTTTCCTGTCTCTCTTTCTCTCACTCTCTCTCTCTCTCTCTCTCTTTCCTTTCCTCATCTTCATTTTTACCTGTCCTCTTTTCGCACCTTTAGTTGAATAGTCAAAAATGATTCCCCTCCCCGTTGTGGTGAGTCTTCTCTACGCACACTTTGGCGTAACTTCAGCTCCAGTATTTGCTGGTCAGCCCACCTTTGCTCCGGACAACAGTCAGTCCGGGCCTATTACTGCCCTTGCAGTAATTCCTTTGCCTTTGGTCCCTGCGACCATCCCCGTCCCCGCCCCTATCCAGAGGGACAGTGCCCTCTTCATGGGCCTTCTTTTTATTTTCTTTCTTCTAAACCTGATACTAGCTATCCTTGTGCTGGTTGTCAGAAGGTCCT
>JANBOJ010000331.1:0-16278 GCA_027574685.1 Coemansia erecta
GAGGAGAAAAAGGTTCTATGTCTAGTGCAGCGGGCGGTTGAGGAAGCCACCGTCTGCTGCCAGCGGACAATGGTTGGCGTCAGCGCCCCACCACTGCGGCATCTTGGCCTTGGCGAATATGCCGAACTGGATGATGCCCGAGATGGCCACGCCTGAATCCAGCCCGGCCGACAGCGAGAACGCATACCTCTGCCACCACGTGTTGCGGTACCGGTGGATCAAAAAGTTGAACACAAAGCAGCCGATGAACCAGTTGACGATGCTCGCCGCCGGCATCGGCGGCATTGCGCCGGCAATCGAGATGGCCACGGGCACGTTGACGTGCTGCCAGAAGCTCCGCGGATACCTCCTCTGCAGGTACCACACGGGCACCGGCAGCAGCGCGCCGACAAAGAACAGATACAGCACCGGGTGGTACGGGCTGGACGGGCCGAAGAGCTTGCCCGGCCCGATCAGCCCCCACAGCACCGACGCCGAGTAGAACGTGTTGGCCGAGATGCACGTGAACGGGTAGCCCTCGGGCGTGCAGATGTTCTTGACCGTGTTCATCAGCCAGTACGCCACCGCCAGCTCGATGAACGACGAGAGCAGCGTGCCGGCCAGCTGCACGATGAACATCTGCCGCGGCGGGATCTTCATGTAGTGCCCGAGCTTGAGGTCGCTGACCAGGTTCAGCGCCTGCGTCATCGTGATGTACCCGTACACCTTGAACGTGACGTTGGCGATCGGGTTGCCGGGCATGCCGTAGCCGATGATAAACTCGGTGATCACGTTGAGCCCCGGCTGCTGGTTCGATATCGCCTGGATGATCCCGATCGGGATCGTAAACACCAGCGGCACCACCGTCGATATGATGACCCAGTACCAGGGCATCATGTGGTACACCTCGCACACGACAATCGACGTGGTGAACGTGATCACAAACAGCACAATGTACCACCAGTGCGGCACCTCGTCGTACTTGCGCATCAGCTTCATGTGGATGTCCTCGTCCATCGAGCGCGACTGCCGCACGCGCTGGTAGATTTCAGGTCCGTAGTGCAGCCCAATGTACACCAGTAGCGTGATTATCGCCGCAAACCCGATGCCGTACGACATGGCGAACTGGAACGTCATGCGCACCGGCCCGTACTCGTTGTACTTTGCCTCGTCCAGATGCTGGTCGGCCGTCATAATCTGGTGGATGTCGTACCGCGACCCGTTTGTCTTGAACAGGTGCGCCGTGTATATCGGCAGGTTGCCCGTGTTCCACGTGTTCGTGTAGTACCCGATCGGCGTGATGATCCACATGACGATGACAAACCCGGCAAACAGGTTGCACGCCATCGCCCAGGGATAGCCGATTGGCGACCCCATGTTCGATGAGATTGTCGACCAGTCGAGCGTAAAGTTCAGCATGCCCAGCCCGTTGTAGGCGTCGCTCAGCTGGTGCACGATGACGTTGTTGGGCGCCATGTAGCACATGATGGCGATGTAGCTGAGCGCCGGGGCCACAAAGTTCGGGATAAAGTACCAGAAGAAGCTGATCGTAAAGCACATCCAGAACATCTTTGTGCGCGTCATCCGGCTGCCAAAGTTCTGGATCTCGTGGAACGTCCGGAACAGCGTCACGCTGATCAGCGTTGCCGGCCAGATCATCGCCGCCGGGTACACGAGGAACTGCCGCGTCAGCCCGGCAAAGCTGTAGCCCATGATCTGCGACGTCAGAATAAACAGGAGGCTGGCCACGAATCCCAGATCGCTCTTGTACCAGATCTTCTTGATCGTCACCACGTCGATGGCGTACGGCGACCCCGAGGATGCCGTGGCAAAGATCGAGATTAGCACATGCTCCTTGATGTTGAACGGCCCCGGGTTCATCGTCCACTTCCACCCAAACGTCGTGAATGTGCGCTTCGGCAGCGTGCGCGACATGACGTATCCGGCCGGGAATGCCAGAAGCTGCACGACCGAGCCGCCGAGCGACAGCTGGTTCTGCCGGTAAAAGAAGAACTGGTTGACAAAGCTCAGGATGCCGGTGAATATGATCCCGAGCACCCACACGCGGAATGTCAGCGAGTACAGCTCTGGGTTGTCCTTGTTCGATACCGAGCACCGAACAATGTCGTAGGGCGAATCTTCGTCTTCGTCATCCGCCGATGCTGGGCTGCCGCCGGTTTTTTCGTCAAGTAACATCTGCTTTTCGCCAACCGAAACGTCAGACTTTTCAGCAAATCCTGTGGCAGCATCGACCGGTGTGGTTTTCTCGCTGTCGTCTGCATAGTAGAACACTTGGCTGCCGTCGCTGGCCCTCTGATCTTTCGAATTGGATGTATCTGGCGTCTTCCACTGCTCTGCCAGAATATCGCTAAAGCTGATGTCCTCCAGCGCCGGACTCACCGGATGAGTTGGTTCCGCACCCACACTCGCCGGCTCTGACGGCCGTGCGCCATTCATTATAGGAATGCTGACGATACTGCACTCTGGCAGTAGCAGAGTATAATACTAGATAGAATAATCAGCAGAGAGGGTGGAAAGAGAAAGAAGGGGAGCTATGACTTGAATGCCGATACCGTCCTTGCGAAGGAGTAGAATGTGCTAATGTATAAAATGTGGCAAGGTAGATGTGATGGCAAACAACAATGGCACAATCTTCTACAGCTTTATTCCCTCGCTCGTTATCTTATTGTTTGTTAATGGCGGTATCCACAGGGCGTGTTGTGAAGAAAGTAGGACATTAGGGAGGACAGGGAAACAAAGTAGAGGCGCAGAGCGAAATAATAAAGGAGGCGCCCGTTGGCTAATTGCACCTCGTGGCGATTGAGAATTTTTATTTTTCTAGCTGGGAATGTTCAAATGCTATTCAAAGACGCTCGGTGCATCTGCGAATATATGCGGGGGGTGAAAGGTTATGTGTGGAGAAGCAGAGGCGATTGATAAAAAAGGAATGTTCAAAAAAGCGGTGCTGTTTGGTCTCAAACCAGTGCCGAGGATGAAGAATGCAAGCGAGGAAAAGCAATCTCTGTGGAGTCGATACTGCTGTCGCTCTATTTATATCACCAAGCGCTGTCGCGATATATCTGCTGGCCATCTAGTGTTATCGTTACAGATACAATACGGCTGGACGCAACTGACCTCGGCTAATACATAAGCAATACAATATGACAATATGATGAAGCGCATCACATGTCTTCCATCTACCAGGAAATCGATGAGATGCATTGTAAGCTCTGATTGTTCAAATACCCAGAAACAATGTTAATATCTACTCGTCGTCGTCGTCGTCGTTATAGTCGGCCGAATTCTCAGGCTCATCGGCGGCGGCGGCGGCGGCGGCGGGAGCAGCATCTGCGTCAGCATCGGGACCCGGGCTGTTATCGCGAGGGCTGTTGTCTCCAGCGCCTCTCTCCGAGTTGGCGTCAGACTCTCTCTGATCATCCATGTCCCTGGGCACAGGCGACAGCGATCTGTCATCCCGCGGTCTCTCGTCACGTGGTGAGCCAGCCATCGGCGACGGCGAGCGGCCGCCGCGTCTCCCAACCGACTCATCGCGTCTTCCCACAGACGCGTCGCGTCTGTCGCGGGACGGCGAACGCGAATACTCGCGACGCCCACCACGGCTCTCGTAGCGCTCGCGGCTGTCGTAGCGACGGCGGCTGCTGCTGCCACCGCCACCACTGCCGCGGCGGTAGTCGGGCGAGGGGCTGCGTCTGCGGCTCGGGCTGCGGCTGCGGCTGCTGCGTCTGCCGCGGCGCCCGTACGGGCTGCGCGAGCGCGACCGGCGACGCTTGCCCTCGCTCTCGAATCGCCACGAGCGTGCTGGCGGCCGCTTGGCCCACTGCACGGAGATGCGGCTGTCGCCGATGTACTGGTCGTGCATCTGGTCGAATGCATCGTCGGCGTCGCGCGAGTCTTCGTACTCGACAAATGCAAACCTATATTGCGCCCTCGATGTTGTTGTCCGAAAGCAAGGCGGGTGTGTGTGTGTGTGAGTATACGTTTAGAATAGCGTCGCTCGGCTGCGGTCGTATTGTACCCTTGGGCAGGCTTGTGATGGCACAACTGTCTGTTTACATATTTTCTTTATTGTTCTCAAGATTCATTCACCCCCTAAAAAAAGGAGGCACAACCGCAACAGGAAAAAACCGAAGTGTATACAATGTATCTGTTCTCGTTCGGTTACCGCATGTTGTCGTCGGTTTGTGATGTTATAATTGACACGCAAGAGAAAGGGGAGGCGTCGACGAATAGCGAGTCAAGTTTTGCTCGTTCTTAATGGTTCGTTGCCATTTGCCGTTGCCGCTGCCGTTCCGTCTCATTTCGTCTCGTTGGTAGGAGGGAGGGACGAGCGTGTGAGAGAGAGGTACGATTAAGCGTCGAATCGGCGGCAATAGTGTACGAAACGGCACGAAGGAAGGATGATAGAGTAGGGGGGAGTGACGAACGTCGCGCGTAATCATCGGCATTGGCAATAGAGCAAGATATAATTTAACAAAAAGCGCGTGTGTTTATATGTACTTACACTGAGTTGCTGCGGCTCGACGGGATGTCGCAACGGACAAGACGACCATAGCTATACGGATAATGATTAGTAGACTGGTAGTTTCTATTTGCACATGGTTGCTCTGTACAGACAAGCGTTTACGTACCGTTCAAAGGCGTGGGCCAGCTCGCGAGCACGAGTGTCGCGAGAGAAGCCAGAGACGTGGAGAATGCGCTTTCCCATTTTAGAGTGAGCAAAAATAATGGAAAATAATATGAAAATGCTTATCTGGAAAAAAAATAAAGGACGAAAGAAAAAGAAGAACGCGCACTGCGTGTAGGCCAAGGCCAGGTCCAGCCTATATGCCTCATTTTTTCCACTTCCGCTGATTTCGCGATCCGCTGATATAATTGCGAATGATTATTCAGCGCGGAGCGGGTAAAAATAGAAGTTTCTGACAAAGTCACAAAAGCAGCGATTGTTTTACCCACCCCCTCTCGTTGTTTTCCTGGCTTTTTTTCTTTTGCCAAGACGTGGAAAATTGGCACTTGTTCTCTTTCCTCAACTCCGAGTCGTTATTTAAAGCGTTTGTTCTCCCGTGGTCTTGGGCAATCTGCTGAATCGCTCAGCTCTAACGTTTAAATTTATTCTCTTTTTGCATCACTTGTTACTCTCTTTCTTTTTCCGTTTTCTATTTCTCTAAAAAATGACGCAGCAACAGTTCCAGGGAGGAAAGCCTGCACCGCCGCAGCTGCCTCCGGGCTATGTCGCAGAGTGGGACAGCAGATACAACCGCTATTATTTTGTCAACCTGTCAACAAAGGCGTCGCAGTGGGAACTTCCTAGTGCCGGTCCTGGCGGCGCTGGGCCTGACGCGAGATCGCCGGGCCCCTCAATGTATGGCTCGCCGCAGCCCCGCGCTAACCAGCACCAGAGCCCGCCTCCCTACCAGGCCCAGCCGCAGCAGTACGGCCAGAGGCCGCCTCCTCAGCAGTGGCAGCAGCAAGGACCACCCCCTCCTCAACAGTGGCAACAGCAAGGTCCTCCTCCCCCCCAGCAGTGGCAGCAGCAAGGCCCTCCTCCTCCCCAGCAGCAGCCATACTACCAAGGTCCTCCGCCTCCCCAGCAGTGGCAGCAGGGGCCTCCCCCTCCTCAGGGATACCAGCAGCCGTACTATCAACAGCCCCCTCCCCAGCAGTACTACGCACAGCCTCCTCCCCAGCCGTACTACCAGCAGCCTCCTCCCCAGCAGTACCATCCTCAGTACAGCAGCCAGCCGCAGACAATCGTCGTGCAGGAGCAGCCGCAGAAGAAGCAGAGCTTCTTTAGCAAGCATCCGGTTGCATCAGCTCTCGTAGCCGGCGGTGTTGGTGCATTTGCCGTCAACGAGATCAGCGAGCACTTTGAGGAGAGGGAAGAAGAGGCGCGCGAGGAAGGATACGAGGCTGGCTATGATGCTGGCTATGACGATGGCGGTGACTATGACGGCGACTACTAAACCAGTCCGAACTGGGTTTTGCGCCTTTTTCGCGTCGGCCAGAGCTGTACCAATGTAAATTGGTACATGCTTCGTGTATGTCAGCTGGCCTAAGAAGGCGCCTGTCAGGTGCATTTTCGAAAGGCATGGCAAGAAAGCAAGCATGCGATTATGCCAAACTTGCCTGATCAATGTCAATCCCTCTTCTACTGCTTTGTCGATTGCAGATACGTCTGTCGCCGTTGCTGCTGCTGCCACTATTGTCCGGCAAGTCGCGTGATATGCACTGGCCGACAGCTGTCTGCGTTCGGGGCAAGGGTGAGACAATTCCTATCGACAGGAGCTCCTTTCTCTATTTAAGCCCACGAGAGTTTGGACAAATATTCCAGTATAGACAATTTTTTCTATTTTTCACAATTATTCTCTAAGAAACAATATGGATCTCACTTTTGTTCCGTTCTACAGATCGGTGTTTTCTCGCAGGGAGAGCCTTGAGGCACAGCAGCAGGCCGAATATGAGGCCAAGGAGGCCGACCGTCTGCATCGCGAGCGCGTGCGTGAGCTCAAATACAAAAAGCTCACCGAACTGCCCGTCTGGGTGCCATCGCGCTTCCGCCCGCGCAGAGACTCGGAAAGGAGCCACATCGACCCGCCAGCTCTGCAAACCACAATCAGATGGGCGGACGACAGCTCCGCACACACCTAATGCACATCTTTTTCATATGTACAAATCGCCGTCTCATTTTTTCTTCTCTCTTGTTTAATTAATGAATTGAAAAATTATCAAATTATAGACGCTATGGCAGCCATCGCGACAAGCGCGACAGCCTTGAGAGATACTCGCCTGCTGGGTGCCGACGATGGCTTTTTAAAGTCTGAGCGACGCACATACACCGAGTAGCCATTCTCTATTGGAAGAGTCCGTGCGCATCCGCCATCCGAACTGCTAAATGTGGTTACGTTGTAGTGGTATCTGTCGATACACTGCGTCAAGTCGTCGTTCCAGATCCAGCATGCAGTCGCATTGAGCCATGTCATCACGCACTGTGCCTGCGTTTCCCTCGTCAGGTTCTGCAATACGCTGGCCAAACAGGTAATGTTGGGCTGTACCTGGTTGTACCGGATGATAATGTCGTCTGCGGGGAACTCTCCCTTGTTTTGCGCTGTCAGCTTGCTGGACTCGCAGGTGCCGCTATTGAAATCAGTGCCATCAAACACGCCGACGCAGAGATCCTGCGAATACAGGTAGTCGCCCACCTGCTGAAAGTCTGCGCGCTTTACGAGTGTCATCAATATATAAGTAAATTACCAGATAAATAATGTACAACGAGGTTAGTAGTGAGAAAATGCGGCTTGCGAAAAAAATGAAGGGATGGGGAGCCAGAAGGAGGAGAGCGCAGAGAACAGAGAAAGAGACAAGTGCATATGTGCCATTTTTCTTCTATTTTTGGCAAACAACAACGGAGTGTTTAAATCAACGACGCGTACATTATATTGAACGCCCCCCTTCCCGTGCTCTTGTTTTTTTCCCTGGCTATTGTCCAAAGTTAATATTGTGAGCATTCTTTGATTTTCTAATTTAGATGCCCACTTTCGAAATGTCTACATCATCGAACAGTTTTTACACATCAGCAGAACATGTTCATCTACATTCTGTACCCAGGATCATGCGCCCAACTTCATTATCCCTGTTCATTCATGCATTTCTCGGCTTGTTTTTAATGCATTCTTCGAGGTGTTCCGCTGCAGATATTTGCCTGTTTGTCTATCTGTCTGCCTGTCTGTCTGTCCGTATGCCCGTGCAACATGCCACCTACTGAAAATGTCTCACATCCGCTCTCCAATATACGTGAGAGTTCCAGTATAAAAGGCACGGCTTTCTGGCGACAGCTATTCACCCCCTTTCCTTTTCTTCTTCACCTCGCCCTCCTCTTTGTTTTCCGCCTTTTCCTATCTTTACTATTATCACTATCTTCTATTACCCTATCCTTAGTATAACGATTACCTCTTTAGCTTTCATACCTCTTTGCGAATCTCGTATTAGTCTTATACCAAATGACTACTGTACCCTAAGTACATTATTTCCTTTCTCGTCATACGATTCCTCTCGAAACTCCTTCATTACGACATGTAGAAACGCACGCACCCACATATTCCTATATCAGATACCATTACTTGTAATATCGATGTTACGAAATTCCGCTGACCTTTACCAACCACCTCTCTAAAAATAAATAATCCAGAAAAAAACTACAACAATCGAGGTCATATTAACTTTCCTAATCAATAAATTCCTTAATGAAAACCCAATTTGCTATTGTGAAATGGAACCATGAGTATCAGCACAAAAATCTTGCATACTTGCCAAGGACACTGTCCTTTTTCAGCACCATGAATACGCTGTCCAAAAGGCCACAGTATATATCTACACCGCCGTCGTCATCCTCGTCGTCCCCAGATGCATGTGGCATCCAGAACATCATGCCCTCGGTTGGCTTTGTACCACAGAGCACAGCCTTGGGTGTGCCCAGTCCAAAATCCAGCGAGTAGAATGGTAGCCGCGAGACATTTGATATAGCCAAAAACGCACCTGGTAGGCTATTCGTAGAGAGAACTCTAAGAACAAAATCGCTGTGAGGACTAAAAGTCTCCTCGGTAAGGTGAACCGCTGCCCCGGGAGTGACCTTGTTAATGTGCGATTTGATGTACCTGGCCATATCGACGACTGGCCTTTCCGCTAACTCTTTGGGAGTAGCAGGGGCATAGACTCCAGTTACGGCATTTCCAATGTAATCGGAAGCTGCAGGTGCCATCGAGCGGATATTGTGAAGAATGTTTAGAAACACTGGGTAATCATCTGTGTAGGTAGACGAATGGCTTTGAGCAGCACGAATAGCAGTTACCAGACGCTGCCAAAGGAGGGCATAGAATATTTGAATCCCGTGAAGAGGTCGTTCGGTGTCGCTTCCATTTTTGCTTGCATGGTCCTGAGAAAGTTGGGCGATATCTTCAGACGACAGATGCAAAACGTGAGAGCGCAGCGGGTCTTGTGTCCTGCTTATTGACCCTGTCTGACACATTCTTGTGAAATGCTCCTGCATATCGGGTGTGCTATCGAACGTTGTGTCCTGCATAATGTGCTCGACATACGGATGCCTGTCAGCCGGATACTCTTTTAGCTGGCTCCAGAAAACCTCGTGATCGAAAAACACGGGGCGGGCAGGGTTAATATTATCTGCAACCAGATCCGGGGTTTTGCTGAGAGCCCTTGACAGGGAGGCCCACTGCTCTAACAGAATAAAGCATCCCGAACCGTCCGTTATTATATGTGAGACAGAGAGTGCTATAAGATATCCATCGCTCAGACAAACCACATCGGCGGCGATGAGGCAGTCAATGTTGGAAACCCGCTCTTTGAAGGCTGCATCAACTGCTGGCGGCCACTGGTCGTGACTGTACTTGACTCTACTGAAGTCATCAACGGATGTTTGGTGTTCGCTGTGAACATGGAATCGTTCGATATCAAAGTCCTCCTTATCGACGATTATAGTGTTTCCGCTGGCTGTTGAGGCGCGATGCCCCATGGCAATAGGATAGAGCTCCAATAAACGACTGAAAGACCGACGGAATGTGCCGACCATATCGCTGCTGCTGCTGCTGCCGTTTCTATACAAAAGTGACATTTGGATAATCTTGAAGGTTCCCGGGCTGCTCTCCATGGGGCACAATCGGTATTCGCCCAGTATTTTTTCTGTATGACGAAGCATAATAGTAGCAAAAATGACTATAAGAGATAAAAATTGAGATACGAATTTTTAGTAAACAAGTATTGTAGCTATTCTCTGCAGTTATCTAAACATATGCATACCAAGCGATGTGGCTTTTATTTACATCATTGTTGTGCGGTCGTAATTGTTCTCAGCTGTTGATTCGCAATTAAATCGGATCATATATGTACTCCTCATTCTCGTCACATATTTCCTCCAGCGACTTTCCCTTAGTCTCGGGAATCCAAAAGGTTACCAGGAATCCAACAAGCATAAACAGCGCAAATACCTGTAGCAGATGGTTAATCCATGCGCCATGGCCGCCAATATCGGTCAGCTGCAGAAACCCAGCCTGGGCCACAATTGCCCCGAGTTTCCCCGATGCTGCCGAGATTCCATGAGCTGTCGAGCGGAACCTCGTGGGAAACACTTCTCCAGGGAGAACAAAGGTTGTGACGTTGGGGCCAAAGTTCTGGAACAGCTGTGCGAGACCAAAAATAAAAATGAATGCGCCCGACGACTTGTCCAGGATCTGGTGGTAGCCGAACCCGAGTATGAGATACAGTACTGTTAGTACAGCAAAGCCCATGAGCTGGATCTTCTTGCGCCCGAGGCGCTCAATTGTAAAGACCGTGATCCAGTATCCAGGGACCGAGCCAAGAAGATTGATGATGACGCCGCCGAGGCAGTTGAAGATTATAAAGTGTGCCGGCTGGTCAACATGAATATCGCCGGCAAAGCCAATTGCACCGATAACTATGGAACTGTTTAGGTTGATTCCGTAGAATGCCACATCGAGTGCAAACCATGCAATCGACGTTCCCAAAAGGACTTTGAGATGTCTCCATTCGCCAAAGTACTCGCCGAATGTCTTGGGGCGTCTGTTTCGCCGAGGCTCCGGCGCAACGACATGCTCAATGCGCTCGTTCTCAGCATTGTCTGGATTTACTGCCGGTGTATCTATCGTTTGAGCAGTTTCTGTCTCGGGAGCTGTGAGCAGCTTTTCACTCTCCGAGGCCACAGTGTGGAGACTGGCAGGCATGTCGTCGATGCGCTGAAAGCGCTCAGACTCAGTCATCGTCAGGCGCCAATAAAGCGTGGCGACGCCAGGAATGCAGCCAACCCCGATAATGATGCGCCAGACGTAGTCTAGATAGAGCACATCTCGGCTGATGCTCTGCGAAAAGCACGCGGTCACTATAATGGCGACAATCGGGGCAAGTACATTGCCGAATCCCTGAAATGCAAACACGGCGGCCATCAGCTTACCGCGGTTGTGCACGCTTGAGTACTCGGAGACAATAGCCGCAGTCAAGGGGTAGTCGCCACCGATGCCAAAGCCGAGGATCAGGCGCCAGATGAAAAGCACAATAAAGACGTTGAAGCCTCTGGGCATCGAACTTGAAAACGCCGAGGCCACGGTGGTGATAATGGCAATCATCAGGCTGGCGGCGTAGACGGTCGTGCGGCCGACTTTGTCGCCCAAACGGCCCATGACAAGCTGACCCAGCAGACATCCTATCTGGACTGCGGTTTTAACCAGAGTATCCCACTTCTTGGGAACCGTATTCTGCGCATCTCCCGTAGCATCGTTGTAGTAGACAAAGCCCAGTATCATTGCGACGATGTTTATGGCAAACATATCGTAGGCATCATTGAGAAATGCGACGCCGCAGACGGTCAGCTTTTTGATCTTGACCCAGTTGGTGCGAGATGTGTGGTCGAGCTGGGATAGCTCGTATTGCCGCTGGAGCAGGTCCTGGTCGGCCTCAATGTTTGCAGTCTCGACGTGCTCGCTCTTTTTTGATTCCGAGATGAAGCTGCTCGAAATACTCTCTGCAATGCGCTCAGGCTCTGGCGGCTGCCATTGCGTTTCGATCTCTGGGACAAGTTCTGTCGGATGCGGCAGAGTTTCCATGTTGTATAAGGATAATATTTTTAAAACGGTGATGATGAGAATATGGAGAACCTTCAAATAGCGTGCAAAATTGCTGAATACCTTTTTCTCTCTCCCTTTTTGCTTAAACATGATCTAGCCCCTGCTTATATCGGCATTCGTTCTACGCGGTTGAGGGCATAGGAACTGTGAATTTTTGATACACTGAAGAGGGTCTAGACTAGCTGTTTTCAGCATCTGCATTACATACAGATTACATATGCGCATTATGAGGCGGCTTTGTTGTTCTTTTCTTTCGTGGGTTCTGGAAATACAGAATATTATCGTAAACAACTGATAGATATGAACAATAAATTTGGAATAATGAGTTGCGGAAATGCCAAGAACGAAAAAAAGAATACAGATATTGAATGAGTTTACACCACCATGATGAGCAGCGGACAGCAAGGAGTTTGTTCTACTGGAATTAGTAGTACTCCTCGCTTTCGTCGCAAATCTCCTCGAGAGTCTTGCCCTTGGACTCAGGGATCCAGAAGGTGACAAAGAACCCGATGAGCATGAAGAGGGCGAAGATCTGAAGCAGGTGGTTGATGAACTCGTTCTTGCCACCACGGTCCTTGAGCTGCATGAACCCGCCCTGGGCAACAATAGCGCCGAGCTTTCCCGACGCAGCAGCAATGCCATGTGCGGTCGAGCGGAACCTCGTGGGGAAGACCTCGCCGGGGATGACGAAGGTCGTGACGTTGGGGCCGAAGTTCTGGAACAGCTGTGCGAGGGTGAAGAGCACGATGAAGCCGGGGACCGACTTGTCCAGGATCTGGTGGTAGGCGAAGCCGAGGACAATGTAGAGGATGGTCAGCATGGCGAAGCCCATGAGCTGGATCTTCTTGCGGCCCAGACGCTCGATGGTGAACACGGAGATCCAATAGCCGGGCACCGAGCCGAGCAGGTTGATGATGATGTTGCCGAGGCAGTTGCGGATGATGAACTTTGACGGCTTGTCGTTGTGGATGTCGCCGGCAAAGCCAATGGCGTCAATGACGATCGAGCTGTTCAGGTTGATTCCGTAGAACGCCACGTCGAGCGCAAACCACGCAATCGATGTGCCCAGGAGGACCTTGAGGTGGCTCCACTCGGAGAAGTACTGCGTAAAAGTCTTGGCACGGCGAATCTGCACAGGAGCAGTAGCGGGCTGCGGCGTCTCGACATGCGACTCGTAATCGGAGCTCTCGGTGAACTGCTGCTTGGCAAGCAGTTTCTGGCGCAGGACGTCCTCGTCGGCATTGGCGGCGGCGGCCTTTGCGGTCTCGAGCTGGAAGCGCTTCGAGTCCTCCATGGTCAGGCGCCAGTAGAGCGTAGCGACGCCGGGGATGCACCCGATGCCGATGATGATGCGCCAGACGTAGTCGAGGTACAGCACGTCGCGGTCAATGCTGTTCTTGAAGCACGCGGTAACGATGATGCCGACGATCGGGGCCAGCACATTGCCGAAGCCCTGGCACGAGAACACGGCCGAGATCATCTTTCCGCGGTTGTGCACGCTGGCATACTCGGAGACGATTGTGGCAGTCAAGGGGTAGTCGCCGCCGATGCCGAAGCCCAGCAGCACGCGCCAGATGAACAGCACGACGAACACGTTGATGCCCTTGACCATGCTGTTCGAGAACGCCGAGGCCACAGTGGTGATGATGGCAATCATCAGGCTGGCTGAGTAGACCGTGGTGCGCCCGATCTTGTCGCCCAGCCGGCCCATGACGAGCTGGCCCAGCAGGCATCCGACCTGGACAGCAATCTTGATCAGCGTGTCCCACTTCTTGGGCACCGCGTTGGCGGCAGAGCCCTCAGCGTCGTGGTAGTACACGAAGCCCAAGATCATGGCGACGATGTTGATGGCAAACATGTCGTAGGCGTCGTTGAGAAATGCGACGCCGCAGACGGTCAGCTTCTTGATCATCTCCCAGTTCAGCTTTGTGTTGCTGTCGAGCTCCTCGAGCTCGCGCTGGCGCTCGAGCAGATCGCGGTCGCGCTCGTCAATCTCTGCCGGCGGTGCAATCTGGAAACGCGCCTTCTCCATCTCGGTGATATCTGCGGCGCTGTTGGAGTTGTGGAAGCTCATCTGCGCAAATGAGGGCGTTTTTGACTATTAGATGTGAGTATAAAACCTGTTTTTCTATGTTGGCAAAGTCTGGGACTATGCTTCGCCTGAGGGAATGAAAAACAACAAGCCCTGTGACCTCAGCTGAGAATAGTGGCAGTAGTTGTTTTGTTCTCAAAAAAACACCAGATGGAATGTCCTTGACAGAAGAGGGACAAAGCAAAGAAAATATTGAAGAAACGAGAGTTGCAGGAGCACGCACGATGGTGGAGGAATTGGCTAGAGAAGGTTTATCTCTCGAATGTCGCAGATGCGCCCATCCTGTTTATATAATCTTTTTTATCCAGCAGAGTGGACAAGGCGGGGAGAGGCCTTGTCTTCCAGTCATTGCATCCACGATGTGTATGAAAAAAAAAATTCCACTCCACTCTTTTATTTTTTCTTTCGAATTAGGGATTGGACGTGTGTGCCACTGCTGCCGTGCGGGCGTATCCCAGTTTCCATCTTGGCCCTCAGTCAACGATGCATCCAAGAAGAAGAGGGGAAAAAATAGCGAGACTGTTGATGCGAGCCTTTTTTTTCTTCTTTTACAATTTAATCTTTTCTCAAGAGAAGTCCAAATAATCCTACATAAAAGTGTGCAAAATAAAAGATACCACTTCCGCGCACATGCCATGGCAAACAAGATGCAAGAGCGTCGGGAAACCTCTCGATTCGCACACGTGGGTGCGCTCTGTGAAGTCTGTGGGCTCCTAGGGAAAAAAGATGCGCGCTATCAGGCAAATAGGCAAATGCATGCAAGCTGGAATAAGGACAGCAGATCGACAATTTCGCTCGTTCGGGAGTTTTTGCAGTTGGCTGATTGCTTCACACATTTCTCTGTGCATATATTGGCTGCGCTAGCGAGTCCTCTTGCCGTGGCTACGGCGACTACGGAGGACAATGGGCACTGTGTATGCTAGCGCTAGTGTTTGTAGGGGGGAAATAGCAGGACATGTGGTCTCGGTTCTGCATTCTGATTTGCTCCGTGGAATCAACCTCTACACACACATCCTCCGCTTTTGTTGAGTAAAAAAAAATATGAGCGGGCGCACCACAGTGGGGACTGAGCCCCGTGCTAGAAAATTAAAAAAAAGAAAACGAGAGGAACTAACTCATTCTGGCAAATCGCGTGGCGCCTGTCAGGAGCGGCACAAGGCCGGGTAAGCAGGCCGATGAATAAAAAAAACCCTCCCAGCATTCATGGAAATGGTACCAAGCAGACGTAGTGACAAATTAACCAGAAAAACAAAACCGGATATACGCTAAGATATGTGGGATATCTGGATGCCGCTGTGCATATATGCGAAGCCAAACATCATCTTTGCAGAAGGGAAAGGAAAAGCTGGTGGCACATGCCCAGCGTTTCTGAATACACGCTGTCGGGACTTTCAGAAAACATAAATCTGTGACATTAAATTAAACAGGATCAGCGCTTGCGCCGCTGCCGCAGCACGCGGCCGGCGCCGTGGAATTTTTCAGCGTCCTCCGCAGAGGCCTCCAGGGCCTCAGCCCCCGGCGGCAGCGCCAGGTCGTATCCGAAGAACAGCGTGCCGACGGGCAGGTCCAGGGGCACGGGCAGGTCGCCCTCAGGCACGTGTTTCTTCGCCTCCCCCTCGGCCTCCAGCGAGTTGCTGGCGTACGACCGGACGGACGGCGGGCGGCCATCGTCGGCGCCGGCGCCAGCCCGGGACACCGACCGCGAGCTCAGCCGGTTGCCCGACCCGCGGAACGCCGCAAACCTGCTGCCCGCGCGCTCGTCCTTGGCCTTCTCCTCCCTGCGCCGAATATCCCTCGCAATCCCGCTCGACGGCCGGCTATGCGCCGACGACCCGCTAGCCGCCGTCTCCGGCCTCGTCGGCTCAACGTACCCCACGGGCGGCGCAAAATCCACGGTCAGATCAGTCTCGACAATGTTGATTGCCGTCGGCGACGGCTGCGTCTCAATCACCGCCACCTTGTACTCCCGCCCGTTGTACTCGAACGCAATGATGTCGCCGACCGTAAGCGCAGAGAACTTGCGCAGCGCGTTTTCCAGCACCGCGCGGTGGTCGGAGATGTCCAGAAAGTCCGTCGACTGCGGCTGCAGCTTGACCATTGCGCCCCGCAGCAGCGCCACGTTGATCACCTCGATCACCGAGCCCGGCGACAGCCCCAGCGTCTCCATCATCCACTGCGGCAGGTACACGCGGCCCTCCTCGGCCGTGAACTCGAGCACGCCGCAGTGCGTGCGCTTCGTCGGACTGCCCGCAGGCTGGTTGTCGTTCTGCAGCTTGAAGAGCAGCGGGTAGACGACGTCGCGGTGGCTCAGGTCCTCGAGCGCGCTGGGCGGCATGAATATCTTGCCGCCGTAGTTGGCGTCGGCCTTGTTGTCCATGTATGCGGCTATCGGGTACGCGCTGTAGAGCTGGCGGAACTGCTGCTGCTGCTGCTCGTGCAGGGCCTGCCGGATGTTGAAGGCGCGCGGTGGGGCGTAGCCGCCGTAGCCGTCGTCCTCGAAGCCGTAGTCGTCGCTGTCGTCGTCGTACTATTTCTTCATTT
>JANBOJ010000332.1:0-16226 GCA_027574685.1 Coemansia erecta
GCACGGTGTGCCGAGACCATCTAGAAAGGTTGTCATAGCCGAGACAGTCTCATTGAGCGACTGTCCATGACGCTTTCAACTTATAGCCTCTAGCACTGCACTATTCGTGGTACAGGAGCTCGAAAAGCCTGAAACAACATTAGTCAACAGCCAAGGTATGCGGAAGTGATAATTCAGATTGCATGGCTCTTCTAGATTGCTTGCGATTCCTCGGTCCTCTGCTTTAGTGGATTGGTGTAATACTGCTTGCGATGGTCGTCTGAAATGCTCGTAGAGGATTATTAGCGAAGAACTGCGGATATCCTAGTTGGAAGGTTTAGGATTACCTGCTAGCATTGGTGAGGTCAGTCGAGAGCTTTTGCGCAACAAGGGTGACTACGGATTATGCGGATAGTGTTTGAGCCTAAACAATAGATTGGCCGTGGCCAAGATACTCGTTGCCAATGGCATAATTGGTACCTTTTGCTCTATATTCTTGTGTAGGTTTATCGGCTGCATGCGTCTGCAATAGTATTTAGTCTAAAATATATACAAGTTGGTTTGGTAACTAAAATTGAAAAAAGTGACACTACATTGCTCGATCCGCTGCCTGAAGACCACCCGCGCGCGGAGATAGAGGCACTGATGGCGCGGCTGTCATTCTCGCTGGGAAAGCTCGACGCTGTCGACGGCAGCAAGCGGTCTAGCCACAGCAACGCCTACATGTTTGGCGTTTTTCAAGAACAAGCGCATCGTGATCTACTGCACGCCGACCAACTAGCGTATTGTGAAGAGTACATTGTCCATCATCGGACACGAGCTGGGTCACTGGTAGATGAATCAAATTGTGCCGACCCCTCTTGCTGTGTAGCTCCAGGTGCGTGTGATCTACTTGTTCGGATTGTTTGTGGGCGAGCAAGGGATGTACAACACTCTCGGAATGAATGCTATGCCCGAGTTTTTTTTGACCCGGTGTTCTTCCAATATCTTTACCAATCTCTCGACAGCCCTTTGACCCCTGGAAGCAACGTTCCTTATGAGAAGGCACGAGTTTGGAGTGGATTACTTTTCAAAGAAGCTCGGGTACGCCGAGCAGTTGAAATCTGGGAAGACTAAGCTGCAATTCGAAAACAAGGTGGCCATGAACGCTGATCCGCTGTACTCGGCGTTCCACTATTTGCACCCTCCATTAGCCGAACGTCTGAAAACGAGTTACGACCCCAATGTTTCTTCTAAGACTACTTAATAAATGTATGTTTTATTTAGCAGGGTCTATTCTCCTCCGTATGCTAGAAAAAGACATATATTTATCTGCTCTTTTGGTCGGTAGACTCAATGGCGTGGAGGGCATCGACGACAACCGATCAAATCAATGGAGCTCATCGGGATTCAGTATGATTCCATCGGTACTCTCGACTCCATCGCAAAAATTCAGCTGACAAGTGGAAACGACCAGCTTTTTGCCATCCCTATCCACCGCTTTCAACTTGTACTTTGTCGACAGGTAATGAAACACCTCGAACTCAGCCGTGACCTTGGTTACCTTTGGTGCAGTTTTCTCAAAGATTCTCTCGCCTGACCCACCCTGCAAGATGGATCTTCCATTCATCTGGGTAGGAACGGCTTGATAGCTGCGCTCTGCACTAGCAGAATGGTGGGTGGCACGAAATTGGGATGCTGGATCACAGCACCGATTACGATGCGGTGCGGCTGCGGGTTGTGTGTGGAGGGGATAAAGGACGCAGATGCCTGCAATGCGCAACATGGATCGTTATCAAATCCAATGGTACTATTAAAAAACGGGCCATGAAATGCCGTCGCACAACACCACGTTTGAATACTGGCTATATCGGTGGCGATACATTCAATAATTGCAAGATTATTGAAAAAATGATTTCATATTGGTCTTCTCATGTTTAAAAACAAAAGCTGTGCCAGAAAAGTTGCTTATTTATATGAACATACACTGCTTTAAACATACCAATAGCGTATCATATAAAAACTAACCGCTCGAGCTAAACTGTCACTCTGACGTTCCAGACCATCCGCGCTATTTCTCCAACACTCAGCAGGGGTAGTTAGATGGATATCTCTCTTATTATAGTATATTCTTAGCTAACCGGCGCGTAAGCCCAACATGGCTCTGGATGTAGGATCCCGTATGCCCCGGATATCCACGAATCTCGTTCGCTATGCATAAAAGATACACCTTGGTCTTGTGCTTGCCCTCAAAGTGCAGCACCTTGGCGTATTTTTTGCCGGATACTTTGCTCATCGACAGAAGTCTGCTCAATACCATGCTCCGGATGCCTTCGGCAATCGCTGCATCAACTATAGCCTTGGCCAGCGTGAACTCGGCATCAGAATTGCAGATTTCGACCGTCTCAAGTATATTCTGTTTAAAAAAAACTGCGTGAGGCCAAACACAATGTTGGCGCCCACAAAGACCAGCGATGTGCGGGTCAAGACGGGCATGCGCTTGAGCGACGAGATCCCGGTGCACTACGACCCGGTGATTGCCAAGCTGGTGGTGTACGCCAGCGACCGTGCGGACATCCTGCGTAATCTGCGCAAGGCCCTGGCAAGCTACCAGGTCATCGGCGTGCACACCGACTTCGGCTTTCTCTCGCGCCTGGCGGCGTCTGCGGACTTTGCCGCCGCCAAGGTTTAAACAGGCTACATCGACAAGCACCGCGACGAGCTGCTGCCACCTGCTTTTGCACCGCCCGCAGCTGGCGCCATGGCGCTCACCGGTCTGACCCTACTGACCCAGAGGGCGCATGTGGCTGGCGCGCAGATGCTCGGTGGCGCCGGGTCGCCGTGGGCCGCCATGGACGGCTTCGGCGTTAACACGCCAGCCACGCAGCATATCGAGGTGGCTTCGGGAAAGCACCTGTTCCATGTCGAGAACGTAGGCAGAGGCAGCGGTGCTGCGGGCGTGCGCATGCTCGAGGGTGCCGAGCTCCTGTCCAAGTACCCCGAAGACAGTCCCACATGGACGCTGCAAGACACTGGCGGCTCCCTGCGCGCCCTCTTGGGCAGCCGGCAGTGCTGCGTCACAGTGGTGTACAGCCGGCAGAGCTCGCGCTCCACGGTGCCACAGTCAGCATATGCGTTGGTTGCCAACGCCCATGCGGCGAATAATGCCTCGGTGGCGGCACCCATGTCGTGCAAGATCGTGCAGGTTCTGGTCGACACGGGCAAGAGCCTGGTAGCCTTTGAGGAATGATGATGAATGATTGTAATAAGCACCGTCGGAATACACCACAGTTATACTTCGCTCTGGTCCAAAGCCATTTGCAGTATCTGCGTGTCCGACATGCTGCCGTCGGCGTAGTACGTGCGCTCGGCGACCGTCAGCTGGTCGCCGTGCAGCAACACCACGGTGGTCGACCGCGTGCCGTAGGCGCCCGGCGCAATGTCGCCACCGAGTCCGTCGACTGGCGGCACGAAGATGCGCCGCTTCAGGTCGTCGAGTCTCTGAGGTGGCGCCGCTTCTTCTGATCCAGCGTCACGCATAACTTCCACCAGCCTGTGCGCCAGCGCACGGGCGTCCATTGCAGAGGCTTCGTGCTCCAGCACGTGCGCGACCATTTGCTTGCCGCGGACCACCCTGTTCCAGGGCTCGTCGAGCGCAGAGTTCGACAGGCCCTGCAGGCCGCCAACCTCTCTGGCCTCCTCCTGTGCGCCCCTATTGCTGACATAGAATGCCCTGGCACCACTGCCGCTGCCTTTGGTTCCCATGTCAAAGGCCACAAAGTTGAACCCGTCGTACATATCGCTCTCTGCGTGCAGCGCCCTTGCGTACTCCTGCGCATCAGCCGCCGGCGTGCTGCGCCCGGGCGTGTGGGCCTGCGGCAGGAGGAAGTCGCGGACCAATGCGCCGCGCGAAATCTTGGTGTCATGGTGGAAGCAAGACTCGCGGAAGTTTGTCAGCAGGGCTAGCCGACCCGATGTGCTCAACCCGAGCCACGAGCCGCGGTGCGTTGGGTCGGCGGGCAGCTGGTCCAGGGGCGCGTGGATGCTTGTGCCCTTCCAGTGGTGGAATGGCAGCGTGGGCCGCGCAAAGTACTCGTCACGGTTGAAGCACACCACCAGCGAGTAGCCGTGGCCCGGTGTCGTCGACCATATCGTCGTGCACATGTCTGTTTTATTGTGTGCTCTGTGTTTTCGTGTTAAAGAAATGGAAAGAAGAGAAAAATGTATTGAGAAAAGGGAAGAAAACTGTTGTCTGAGAAGATGAAGCAAACTTGCTGGAGGCCCTGGGAAAGTCTCCCATTTTAAATCTCGATTTAGCGTTACACAGCGCATTTGCGTTATTCCGCAACATGCCACAGGTCACCTGGTCTACGGAACAGTGAGCAGTGAGCTGATTCTGAATTAGTCGTGCGACCTGATCTCTTGCTTGCGCTTTCAGATGCCGCTGTTGCTGCCGCTGATGCCGGCGACGGCTCTGGCACGAATGATGGCAACCATGCCTCCGCCGCGGGCGTTAATAGGGACCGATCTTCCATCAAGGTAGCAGACAATACCATTAACGAGCTTGACACGCTTGGCCTTGAGATCATAGTCCAGTAATTGGCAGCCCATCTTAAGATGCTCCGTCGACTGACAATATAGGCACGTCTTAGCGCGTGGTGTCGTAAACCTGCCAAATTTCACACCGCTCGCAGCTTTGGGTATGGATTTCTGAATAATGTCATCAAGCAAATTATCGTCGTCGATAATGCCAAGGCTCTTCAGCGCGTCATCGAGACTAAACCCGTTATAGACCGGCAGGCCACCTGTATCTGGCTTCTTTCCTTTGTCGGATACCTTCTTGGCAATTGGTGCTTCCGGCATGCCCACGGCCTCAATCAGCTTCTGTCCGAACTCGCTAAAGCTACCCGTATCTACGATCAGCTCCATGTACTCGCCTCGAACGTCCCTGGGCAACCGAAGCAGCAGCATAATTTTCTTGTCGTGATCCGGAATTCTGTACTCCTCCAAGGCCTTTTGCGCTCGAAAAAGCTGGTCTGCAGGATCCTTTGCGTCGTATGGCTCTTCAAAGTGCCACATCATCTTGCCATCCTTTGCTGTGCTTTTGTAACCACGGCAGAATGACTCGAGGCCCGTGCAGAACGTTTCGAACCTGCCGATATTATGCACGTTGAGCGCGTATGACTTGTTGTCATTTTCCTTGGTCTTCATAAGCTTCCCGAATACGTTCGTAAAGAGTGGACGCACTGACACAGTGACTGAGTGTTCGGGCGTGCGTCTGCTCTGGGATTCCATTCCAGTGACGCTGTTAGCTGAAGACATAATAGTAATAGTATTTTAGATGGGACAAGAATGAAGGAGAGAGTGACAGGTTTTAACCATGCGCTTCTCACATCTCGTACTGCATTTATATATGATTGAAATCATTTGGATCATAGCAAGCCTCCTGTCTGGGCACGCCAATGACCAGACTCAAGCTCTGATAATACTTGTGGAAGGTCGGAGGGTCGGTCGCTTATCAAAAAGATACGAACGAGTTAATTTAAACTAAACAAAATATAAACTCGCTACATTGCTAGAGTTTATTGAGAAGACTCTTTCCAGAGTCGGCATAGCTTCCGTAGTTTTTGGTCTTTCAAAGATCCCCAATATGTCTTTGATTATATTGCCAGAGTCTGCAAATGCAATTGTAGGAATATTTGGGGGAAAAAGGTTTAAAGAAAGAGACAATTTGCACATAGTTTCCGAAATTGACATTGGGTTAAATGCATAACTATGGTATGAGAGCAATACAGTTAGAGAGAAGGAGCCCAAACGAGCAAAGTGCATTTTATCGATCCCAGAGAGTTTTTGGCCCATTTATCCACCTTGCTGGATACGACTTCGCCTCAGATACAAAAAGTAATATCTAGTGATTAGACAAATCAATCAAGAGGAAAGTTGAAGGCTGCGTCAATAGAAGACATATGCCAGTTGTAACGGCTTGATCATGAGCGATATTGTCTATCAATACTCTCACAGGATGGTAATATGTGACCTGTTCTAACATTGTGTATCTTTGTTCAAGTGTAGCACGTTGATTCAGCATGGCGTGCCACCGGGATTTTAGTTATATAAAGGGAGATATGTTCTTTAGAACTCAAGAGTGGTACATCTCCTAAAACATTCTTTTGTAATACAAATATTCTCTAAAGTTCACGAGAATGAACATGTTTATGTCGGTCGTAGCGCTTCTTGCGGCTATTCTACCTGCCTCAATGTGCTCGCATTTAATTACTTCAGGCGTTAATCAGTGGGCAGAATGTCAGAATCATTGCAAGCATCTTCCTAATCCTAAGCTATGTATTGCAAGCTGTTAGGGTTGCTTTTTTTTAATTTGGTATTGGCACTTAATAACCAACCTTTCATTTGAATAAACTGGCAACAGTTATTTACTTACATTAAGGAGTGCTTAAATACAACGATACAACAGTGGGTCGTCTTTGCCACATCTTTTGTTTACGGATGCTTTACTACCGCAGGTTTGTTCATTCCAAGAAGGCATCCGTAATGCACGCACGTGCCACCCATTACCAGCGGGGAGCGGTCTGATCTGTTAAGTATCTCCGCCAGTGATTGCCCCTGTTTTTTTTTTCAAACAGTATCTTTGTTTCACTAAATAAACACCATTCTGCAATTCTTCCTCATTTCATCAGACTACGCATTCCATCAACCAAAACCCTAACTTCACAAAACAAAAAAAGATGATGCCCCTACCACCCGAGTCGCTCTACCACGTGCCGCGGCCGCGCGGCCGGCCACCGCTGGCCGACCGACAGCGCAACCGGCTGACGCTGAAGCTCTCTGGCACCTCGAACGCCACCCGAGCCGTGCCCTCCGTACGCCCAGAGCCGGACGACAACGAGCAGCAGCTCGAAGAGCAATTCATCCTGCGTGTCCTCCCCTCAATGTCCGCCTCCTTCGCGCAGCAGGTGAGCGAGCGGCGGATCCAAGACAGCCTGCGGATCAAGTTTCTCGATCAGCGCAACGCTGAGGTGGCCTTCGGCGGCAAGCGCTATGCGGCCCGGCTGGTCGACCTGCCGACAGTGTCCGAGACGTACCGGACGGTGGATAGGAAGCAGATGCTCAAGACGGCGGATGTCTGTCAGATGCTCCTCGTGGAACGGGAGATCTCGGAAGATGAGGTGGAGGGCGGTGGAGGGAGGAGGAGGCTGGCGAGGGGCCTTGATAACGTGTTTAACGACGGGTTGGCGGAGCCGCTGCGTGACGTCAGGCGCACGCGGTTTCGGCGGCGCATGCCGGAGACCAAGGTGGATGCGGTCGAGCGCGAGGTGCTGCGGCTGCTGGAGGACGACGCGCAGGCGTTGGCGGTTAAGCATGAGGTGTACGACGAGCTGCAGGCGGAGGACGGGCGCGGGGCGACGCCTGGACTGGACATCCTGTCGCCCGTGACGATGGACGACCTGATGACGCCCCTGGTGGCTGACGAGGACGCTAGCAGCGTGGCGGAGGACCTCGAGTTCGACGAGAACCTGGCGGCGGAGCTGGAGCAGGGCCTGGAGGAGATGGACGACGACGAGGAGGAGGAGGAGGATGACGACGAGGAGGATGATGAGGAGGAGAGCGACGATGATGATGATGAGCAGCCGGGCAATGAGCGGGCGATGCAGATTAGGCTGCTGGGCGAGGAGACGGCGGAGCTCGAGCGCATGATCCAGCGCAAGAACGACGACTTGGACTCGGCGCCCAACCCGATCATCCGCCGGCGCTTCGAGGACATAATTCAGCGGCTGCGCCAGGAACTCGAGGCCAAGCGCCAGCAGCTCGAGCAGTACCGCGAGGAAGCGGCGGCGGGCGCAAGTGCTGGTGCGGGTACTGGTGCGGCGGCAGACGCGGTGGCAAATGCGGGTGCTGGCACTGGCACTGGGGCGGCAGACCCTGCGGCAAACTCAGAAGACCCTGCAACATAGGAGAGGCGGTAACTGGGGGTTTTCCCTCGGTAGCGTGCATGGTGAGGGGTTATATATATATCTCCTATTTATTTATTCTTAAATGTTTATTTTCTCGGTCAGCTCGATCGAGGGCAGCTCGAGGAAGGCGTCGCAGCCATGGTTCTCCATCGAGATGAGGTTGAGCGCGCCGCCAAAGTACTCCGCGTAGACCTTTGTCATGGGCAGGCCGAAGCCGAGGCCGGCGATGGGCGGCAGGCCGGGCACCTGGTCAGCGCCGTCATACGGCCCCCTCTCGTCCGCACTCCTGTGCGACTCAGTGGTGAACGAGTAGTCGAAGATGCGCCTGTGTATGTCTCGCGGAATACCGCCCGCCGCGTCGCGCACGCGCACGGCCACGCGGCCACTTCCCTGGGCCACCGTGATGCGAACGGGCCTCCTGCGGTCCTCTGGCAGGCGCAGTGTGGCACGGAAGGCATTCTTGAGCAGCTCGCCGAGCATGTACCGCAGGTGCTGCGGCACATATCGGAAGCTGACGTTGGTGGCGCCGTCGACGAGGAAATCGGGCGCGGCACCGTAGGACATGTCGCAGAGGGCCTGCACGGACTGCGCGCAGGCCAGGGCTTCCTGGTCGAGCGGCAGGCGGGTGTCGACGAGGCCCTGGAAACGCCCTTGCTCGGTCTCCTCGGCATAGCGGCCTTCCTGGGCTGCCTGCCATTGGTGGTGTTGGGCGACGAACTGGCCTGTGAGGAGGCGTAGGCCGATGCGCATGGTGATGAGCCGGTCGAGGAAGCGCTTGCGGTCGGCGGTGCCAAAGTACTGGCGGCACTCGTAGAACCCGCGGGCAATGTCCGGCATGACGTCCTGGAGCACGTGCGCGTGCCTGGCCAGCATCTCGGCGAACTGCTGCAGCCCTGAGTTGCCGTCTTCTTCGTTTTCTTCGTTTTCTTCTTCTTTCCCTGTGTCTATGGCCGGGTGCGTGCGGGATTCTTCAAAGTTGGCGTAGTACGCGCGGTACACTTTGTTGATGTGCGGGTTGAGGTTGACGATGTAGGGCAGCTGCTGGAACAGCTTGACGCGCTGGGCGTAGCGCACGGGGCGTTCGCGCCAGAGGTACTGCGCGGAAGACAGTAGCCCTTGGTGGGTCAGCGGCGGCGCGCACATGTGCAGCAGGCTGCGCAGCGTCACGGGCTGCTGCGGCTTGGCCGCGTACCGGTCGATGTGCTCGCTGTAGAAGGATGGCTCGCCCGGCTCGCCCGGCTCGCCTGGCTCGGCCGTCGGCTGCAGGTGCTGCGACAGCAGGGCGTGCCGCTGTTGCTGCTGTTGTTGTTGTTTGCGCCGCTGGGCGGAGTGCTCCTCTGAGGGCATCCGCTGCTTGGCGGCGGCGTCCCAGGGCACGCTGGTCCCCAGCATGGCGATCGAGCTCTCCTCCCTATGGTTACTGCTGCTGCTGCTGCTGCTGCTGCGCCATCTAGCGGATGCTGCCACCCGGCGCTCGCCGTGCCGCAGAGACTGGCTCAGAGTGAGTAACATATTTTCTCCCTTTTTCTTTAGTTTGCAAGTTTATGATAATGAACTGAAAGTGAAAGTGCTTCTTTTTATATATTTTTTTGTTCAAGTATTAGTTTGCAAGTGCTCATTTCATTAGAGCAGCCGAGGTGAGGAGGAGGGGATGGTCTAGACCACTCTTTTCTCTTTTAACCGCGTCCATCTCGATCTCGATCGTCATCTGGTCGTCGATCAGCGCCGCCACCTGCACCATCGTCATCACCGGCTTAGTCGCCGCAAAGTACCCATTCATCACCTCTGCCACCTCCCGCCAGTCGCGCTTAATGTCGACGACAAACATGCGCACGCGCACGACCTCGTCCAGCCCGACCCTGACCTCCGCCAGCTTGCCGCGGATGATCTCGACAGTCTGCCGAGTCTGCTCGGCCGTAGATGGCGGGATTGGCTGCCCGGAGGAACCCGCGGTTGTTCCGGCCACGTAGACGAACGGCCCGGTCACTAGCACCCGCGAGTACCCGACCAGGTCCTCGTACGGGCCGCCAGACGCCACTTTTTCTCTCAGAGTAAGATCCATGGTACAATCAGAGGAAGAAGAGTTGTTGTTGTTGCCAGAATATTGTAGTTTGCAGATAGGTAAGGTTAAAAGGAGAAGAAATAGCACGCTGTATTGGCACTGCAGAGTAGCAGCGGAAGAAGCAGCAGCAGCAGCAGCTGACTCACATACGCATTGCGAATATATTTGGTAGAAATTAGATGTAGAAAAGATCCAGATAGCTCACACTACGTGACGCATGCTGCGTTCTTTGATACTGCGGCAGCCAGCTGTAAAAACATAGCATTCTTTTTTTTCTTTCTTGCCAAACACCAACAATAGTCTGTACGCTACCCGGAAAGAAACATGATCCTTAATCTCACAGCAGCCGGTGGATCGTCTCATGGTCCTTCATCTTGTCCAAGTCGTCAATCTGCGCCCACCACTTGTACAAAAAGTTCTCGTCAATAAGCCTGAACCACGGCGTCAGCTTCGTGCCCTTCTCCTCAGCCGTCGCAATAATCTCCTTCATCTCGTCCATCGACACGTACCGCGTGCTCATCACCTCGTTCTCATTGACATCCAGGTCAACGTCCGCCTTGACAAACAAGATGTAGTCGATCTCATGCTCGCCCCACATGCCGTCCGACGGCGCCACATAGTGGATCCGCGTCAGGTACTCGAAGCTATCCAGCGGCACCTGCTCGGGCTTGATGCCCAGTTCGTGCTCCAGCTTGCGCTGCGCCGCACGCTTGACGCCCAGCTGCTCGGTCTCCTCGAGCTCCAGCGGGGTGGCCAGCGGGTGCGAGCAGCACGTGTTGGTGTAGTGCTCGGGGAACGTGATCTTCTCGACGGCGCGCTGCTGCAGGAGCAGCTCGTTCTTGCTGTTGAACAGGAAGACCGAGAAGGCGCGGTGCAGGAGGCCCTTGGAGATGTTGGTCATCAGGTGGCAGGTCTTCTTGCTGGCCGCGTCGATGGCCTTGTCGTCGCGGTCGATCACGATGCACATCTCGCCCATCAGCCGCACCTGCTCCTCGTCGTACGCGCTCAGATCCAGCCCGCTGGCGCCCTGGGCTCCGGTGTTATCGCTGTCCTCGACCATCATGGGAATAGGTAAGAGTGGTAATAAAAAGAGGGGGGCTGGTTGCTGGTTATTAAAGTGTAAAAGGTCTGGAAGGTGAGAAAAGAAAGAAAGAAAGAAGCAAATAAAGATAATGGGCGAGAAGAGATGGGAAAGGAAGATTACAGGAATTTCCCAGATGCCTTCTCTTTGTTGTGGTTGTTTCCTGCTGCTCGCGAGATCAGACCGATTGTCCGTCCAATCAGCGGCCATCTCCCGATCAAGAAAAAGCCCGCCCGCGTCTTAGCGGTCGCCGCGCACCACGGCGTCGATGGCCCGTGCGACATAGTCGATGTTCCTCGAGTTGAGCCCGGCCACCGAGATGCGCCCGTCGTCGGTCATGTACAGGTGGTACTTCTCGCGCAGCACGTCCACCTGCGGCTTGCTGAGCCCCGTGAACGAGAACATGCCGATTTGCCGCGCCACGTGATCCCAGTCGCCCGGCGTGCCCAGCTCGCGCAGCCGGTCCCGCAGGCCCTCGCGCATGGCCTTGATGCGCCTGGACATCTCGCCCATGTTGCCCACCCACTCCCGGTACAGCTCCGGGTCCTGCAGCACGGTGCCGGCCAGCTTGGCGCCGTACGCCGAGGCGGTCGAGATGGTCGCACGTGACAGGCGGTTGAGCTGCGAGCTGACGCTGGCCACCAGCGCGCTGTCCCCGGTGACTGCGTGCAGGCAGCCGGTGCGCTCGCCGTAGAGGCCCATGTTCTTTGCGAACGACTCGGCCACGAGCAGCTCGAAGCCGCGCGCCACGAACAGCCGGATGGCGTAGGCGTCCTTGTCGACGTCGCCCGTGGCGAAGCCCTGGTAGGCGCAGTCGAAGAACGGGAAGTGGCCGCGCTCCTCCATCACGTCCGCAATCTGCTGCCACTGCTGCTCGGTCGGGTCGATGCCCGTCGGGTTGTGCGCGCACGCGTGCAGCAGGATGATCTGGTTACGCGGCGCCGCGCGCAGGTCCGCCAGCATGCCTGCGATGTCCAGCCCCAGCGTGTCGTAGTTGCAGTAGCGGTACTCGCGCACCTCGTGCCCGGCCGTCTGCAGGATGCTCCGGTGGTTGCCTACCGCTCAAAGGGAGATCAGATCAAATCAGTCAGATGCGATTGCTGGCGATAAGCGGCTGCAGAAAGAAAGAAAGAAAGAGCGAAAAAAAGCAGGCTACAGAGATGACTGCATATGCGCGAGCGAGAATCTCCGCATCCCCGCTAACTTACCCCATGTCGGCTTCGAGATGTACACGGCGGCGTCGGCCGGCTGCTTGAACTGCTTGAGGAACACGGCGGCGACCATGTTGGCGCCCGTGCCCGAGATAGTCTGGATCGTGTACACGCGCTTCTCCCTGATCGCCGGGCTGTCGGGTCCGAAGATAAGCGTCTGTGCGCCGCTCGTCAGCGCCGGCAGGCCGCCGACGCCGAGGTACTCGTGGTTGCCGTTCGGGTCGCTGGCCACGCGCTGCTCGGCCGTGCGGATCACGGGAAGGACCCAGGGCTTGCCGTTGTCGTCGCGGTATGCGCCGACGCCCAGGTCGACCTTGTTTGCGTCCGAATCGGCCTTGGACAGCACCGACAGCTTCAGGATGCCGTCGGCGGGCGCCTGAGGAACGTTTGAAAAGTAGGCTACAGCAGAGAAGTGGTAGATTCAGTGTATATGGTTGCGTGAGCATATCAGCATACCAGCATACCAGCAGCAGTGATAGTGAAGTATCAGGCAGGAGAATGCGATGGTTGGTGACTTACACATTGCTTTTGTTGTTGATGTAGCTTGAGAGTTGTTTGAAGATGGGGGAGATGAAAGATGAGACAAGATGCCCTTAAGACGGGAAGACGAGGCGCTGGCCGTGCTGTCAGCCATTGCGTATCCCTTTTTATATAGCGGCTACTGCTTTTCTAAGCACAGAAAATCTGTGTGTGTGGCCTGGCCAAACGTGCGCCTACGATTCGCCCGATATTGTGCGGGCGGCCTTTTTGTACGCTAATCGATCTCCCGTCGCGGCAATGACTGACTAACTCTGCTTCGATGGTGCAGATGAGGGGCACAGCCGAGAAAGAGCGAAAAATTGTGGCAAGGCGTGTGTGGGATGATGACAGCAGCTTTGAAATCCGAAATCTGTGTTTTTTTTGTCTCCGAGTCCCGGTGAGCTTTTCTTTGAAACGAGGAAAGAAAAAGTGTATCGGCTGTTGAAAAAAATTTAGCAAGAAGAGTAGGAAAGAGAGAGCGAGAATATCGTATCACCCACCTCTGACGAAACGCAGGAAAGGCGTGCCTCTATCTCTTTATATGCGCCGTTGTATGGCATTAAAAGACAGTAAGCCCTTCTGTCTGTCTCTCTCTCTCATGATGCTGCCTGGCCTGTGAAAGTGCAAAATGACCGAACGATTACAGGCCAAAAAATATGGGCATATTGGCTCTCTAACCTCTTCCGCCGCTCGCCCAGCTGACCCACTTATCATAATTTGTGTTCAATTTAAGCTGATTTCCCGCCCATCGGATCTTGTGGTCTTCACATGCCATCCCGCTCTTACTAATTTGTGTTCATGTATTTTTTCCGGCAGACCGCGCAGCCATCCATCCATCCATCCAGCCAAGCTTTGCTGACATGTACATGCTCTCCTGAGCCAGAACGCCATATGCGCCAAGTGGGTCATTACCATTGCTTTTTTTTTCTCATCAGCCATTATGTTTACCGGATTTGCCCGCAAAATGCCACCCACCCCCTTTCTCACGCACACGCGACGCAGAACAGACAGAAGGCAAAGCAGGGGCGCGGATGTGCGATGGGAAACTGGAAACACCTGGTCTGTGCGCAGCCGGCGATACCATCGAAGGCAGATTAGATTAGATCCCGCCTGATCACATCTGGCGGAGATGTTTTTGTTTATGCTTTCGCCCGCTTCGTTTCCGTTTCCGATTAGCCACACCCAGCGGAACAGAACAGCAGAGTAAAGTATTAGTGATCTACACGCCAATAAAGAGACCTCATATACTTTTCCTAGGACCATCCCGGGCTGCAAGTGTGGCGAGAACAGGGTGCAAAAGACCGAATGCATCAAAGCAAAGGCAAAAAACGAAAACGTGGTTGGCTAAAATATAGGCGCATACATTTATTCATTCTTGCTTGTCTCTCTCTCCCTCTCCCTCCCCGCATCCCAATGCAAGTGGGCAGATAGACGCGTCTTTCCCTTAAAAGGCAATGCCGAGGAGAAGAATGTTCAGCTCCCGTGCAATAGACTCTCTCCTTCCCCTTTTCTTCTCTCCTCCTCTCCTTCCGCTTTTCTCTTTTTTTGTTTTCCAACGACCTTCAAACTGTACCACTAATCCACCACCACCACCTATTACTCCCTTTCATCTAGACAATGGCTGCCATCCGCCTTACCTGCGCTGTCAACAATTACCACTGGGGCAAGCACGGCCTCGACAGCAAGGCTGCCCAGTTTGCTGCCACCAACCCCGATGTAACCATCGACAGCAACCAGACATACGCCGAGGTAAATATGACCATATGCTATGTGATGTCCTGACAACTTGTCGTCGCTAGGCTCTTTCAAAGCACTAGCTGCTAAACACGCTCATTTCTTCTTTATTTGAAACATAGCTCTGGATGGGCACACATCCAAGCGGCCCGTCCAATGTCTACGGCACAGACACGCCGCTCTCGGCCATCGTCGAGGAGTGCCCGGAGCAGGCTCTGGGCGCCAAGGTGGCTGCCAAATACGGCGCGTCGATTCCGTTCCTGTTCAAGGTGCTGTCAATCGAAAAGGCGCTCTCGATCCAGGCGCACCCGGACAAGGCGCTGGCCGAGAAGCTGCACGCCGAGCGGTCCACAGTGTACAAGGACCCGAACCACAAGCCCGAGATGTCGATTGCGCTGACCGACTTTATCGCAATGAGCGGGTTCCGTCCGCTCGAGGAGATTGCGCAGTTCCTCGAGGAGTACCCAGAGTTCCGCGCTCTCGTTAGCCAGTCTTCGGGCCCGTTCCTGGACGCCCTGAAGAGCGGATCCGATGTGGACGCAAAGAAGGCCGTGCTCAAGGCGCTGTTCTCCGAGCTGATGAATGCCCCCGATGCCGATGTCAAGGAGCAACTTGCCCTGCTGCTTGCGCGGGTCAGTCAGGCCGAGGCCGGCGATGAGCTGTCGCCAAACGCGCTGGTGCAGCGGCTTGCAGAGGAGTACCCAGGCGACGTCGGCGTGTTCTGCGTGTTCGTTCTCAACGTGCTGAGCCTGCGGCCGGGCGACGCCTTCTTCATGGGGCCCAACGACCCGCACGCCTACATTTCCGGCGACTGCGTCGAGTGCATGGCCACGTCGGACAACGTTGTGCGCGCAGGGCTGACGCCCAAGCTCCGCGACGTGCCCGTGCTGGTCGACATGCTGACGTACGAGTTCGGGACGCCCGACGCCAAGCTGCTCAAGCCTGTGCCGTTTGCCGGTGCCAAGCACTCGGTCGTGTATGACCCGCCAATCGACGAGTTTTCTGTCATCAAGACGGCACTGTCTGAGGGACAAAAGGAGGAGTTCGCCGTCGAGGGACCGCAAATCCTGATCGTGTCGGAGGGCACAGGCATTCTGGTCGACTCCGAGGAGTCGCATCCGCTGGCACCCGGCTACGTGTACTTTATCGTTGCCAACTCGTCCGTGGTCATTGAGGCCAGCGGGGACTCCGGTCTGGTTGCCTACACGGCGACCTGCCTGCCATAGACTGTTGTGTATCACGGAATAAATTGTTAATTGATAAGCTGTTAATGATATGGACTGGAAGTTGGGCGAGCGGGCGAGCGAGCGAGCGAGATGGAAAGTTGAAGGTGGAGAGGGTGGGTGGGTTAAATGAATATGCGGCGATGTGTAAGATGCCGTCTGTAGAGGCGTATAGAATATGTTTGTATGGGGGCGTGCGTGTAGGGGGGTGCCCGCGGTTTAGAGCGCGAGCTTTTTCTGCATGTTTTTGGCCAGGTTGGCGACGCCAGACGAGCCATCCTGGTTGCTCTGCTGCTGCTGCTGCTGCTGCTGGTGCTGCTGTTGGTCTGGCCGGGGTTTCCTCTGGGACGCGGCAGACCGGGCCGAGCTGTTCTGTCGCCTCCTCTGCGCGTACCCAATCGACTCTCTCCTCGGCCGCTGCCTATCGCGCCCGTGCTCCTCCGCCCTTGCCGACGGCACTGACGGCAC
>JANBOJ010000333.1:0-16167 GCA_027574685.1 Coemansia erecta
GACGTGCAGCGCGCGCTGTACTCGGCCTACCTCGAGCGCGTGGCCGGCGTCGGGCCGATGAACCCCGGGACGAACTACGGCGTGCTGGCGCACGGCAACATGCTGCTGGCCATCTGCAACCACCCGGCGGTGTTCCAGCTGACCGTCGAGAACGGGCGGGCGGCGCAGGGCCCGCCGAACGGCGGCGGCAGCAGCAGCAGCTCCAGCTTCATCAGCGGCGCTGCCTCTACGACGACGACGCCTGTCGACGATGAGGGCTCCGTCGAACCCTCGGACGACCTGAGCATTGCCCAGTTTATTGCCGCTGGCGACGAGTGGATTCGCAACATTTACACTGCCCACAACCTGCTGCTGCCATTGCCATTGCCATCGCCATTGCCATTGCCATTGCCATCGCCGGCTCATGCGCCCTTGGCTACACCTCCAGCTCCAGCTCCAGCTCCAGCTCCAGCTCCACCGCCGCTGCGCGTTACTCCCGAGATGATGCTGCCTGCGCACAGCATCAAGACGCAGATGGCGCTGCATATCATCCGCGAGAGCATTGCCGGCGGCGAGCGCGTGCTTGTGTTCTCGCGCAGCATCCCGACGCTCGACTACCTGCAGCAGGCGATCGAGACTGCCGGGCTGGCGACGCTCGGCCGGCAGATGCTGCGCATCGACGGCAGCACCGTCGTCGGGCAGCGCCAGGGCCTGATCGACCGGTTCAACGCCGCGGTGTCCGAGTTCCGCGTGTTCTTGATCTCGTCGGGCACCGGGTCGATCGGGATCAACTTAGTGTCGGCCAGCCGCATTATCATCTACGACGTCGGGTGGAATCCGCTGTACGACGAGCAGGCTGTGGCGCGTGTGTATCGCTACGGCCAGCGTCGGCGCGTGTTTGTCTACCGGCTGATGACCACGGGCACGTGGGAGCAGCGGCTGATTGACAACAACATCTTCAAGGTCAGCCTGACGCGCCGGGTGGTCGACAAGCAGTCGATGGGCCGTCGCGTATCGAAAGAGAACGCGCAGCGGTATCTGCAGCATCCGCCGGCGCAGTTCGGAAGCATCACGGAGGCAGAGGCTTCGACGGTGGTCGCTGACCACCATGACGACGCCGTGCTGGGCTCGCTTGTTGCCGGGTTCCGGTCGCGGATTGCGAACATTATCCCGCAGGCGACGTTGCTGGCCAATGAGAACGAGCCGCTGGACGAGGCGGCGCTTGCCGAGGTCGACATGAGCGTGCACCGCGAGAAGCAGCGTCTGGGCCAGGCGCCACTGCTGCAAGCGCTGCCCACTGCTGCTGCCGAACATCCGGCGGTTGGCTCTGCCTTTACGGCGGCCGTTCCCTCTGTTGCCGTCGTTGCCCCAGTCCCAGTTGCTGTTTCTGCGGTAGCTCTACCGGTCACACCTGCTGTTGCTCCAGCTGTTGCTCCAACCGCTGATATTCTGGCTGCTACTCCTGCCATACTTCCCACCGCTGCACCCGTCGCCACTCCTGTTAATACGCCGGCCACTCCTGTTGGTACCTCGGCCACCCCTGTTGATACGCCGGCCACTCCTGCTGATACCCCGGCCACAGCTGGTGTTAACAACGACGACAATACCTTCATGGGCTCTAAAATTGGCGATATGTCGGCGTTACGTGCACTGGCCATGGCCGAAGTAGCCTTCAACCGACTGGAGACTTTTCAGGTTGCAGTGGACGAGGAGGGAAGCCGCGAATACCTACGCAACTTGGTGACCAGGTGGATGCGTGGGCTGAAGGCCTACATCTACTCCGAGACCTCCGGATCCGATATGCGCAGCCAGACGCCAATGTGCCAGCTGGGTGCACAGCTTGGCAAGCTGACTACAATCTATTCGATGCTGCCACTGGTTTCCACCGGAGAAGATGACGACTTGCGCGGACTTCTCTGTCTACTCAAGAAGACCATTCAAAAGTCTTAGCGCCATTGTTAGTGGTCGTAATAGATAAAAGTATGTTTACAGATGGTTAACTCAAGATATGAATATGTATTAGGTAGCGTTTTTGAACATACTATGAAGAGCATTTAGTAAATGCTATACATAATTGGATAGCTAATGGCCAAGCTGTCTTAGGTACTTGTTTATTTGCGCAAAAACAAATCAAGACTAACGCCTATTGATTTTGAAGAACCGGATCATCGTAATGGTAAACACGATATTGAAGGCGATAAAGCCAAACATGATGCCAATGTTGCGCCAGCGGTGGCTAAAGCTCCAGCTGAATGAAGCATAGAACTCGTCACCAACCTTGTATGGGCAGTACTGGCAATTGTCGGTGGCATTCGGGTTGTTCAGATATCCAATCGCCGAGGAGACCCAGTCACCCGCATACTCGGAACAGGTCTGGCCAGTCGGGGGATTGAAGATAAAAAACTCCTTTGGGCGACACTTGACTTGCGACCCGTGCAGCTCGTTTGTGATAGCGCCCTCGACAAAGTAGCGGAACGGAGACAGCCAGTACATCCACGAGTGCCAGAACTTTGGCATCTGCTGATATGAGATAGTCAGGCCGCTGAACAGAACCATCATTGCCGTAAAGATTGGAGTAAACTGGGCCGCAATGACGTTGTTCGGCGAGAACGAGGCAATGACCTGACCAAGGGTTAGCGAGAACAGGCCAAGGACAATGTACGACACGTAGAAGTAGCCGACGCGGTCTGTAATAGTGTTGAGGCCGACGGTCCAGTAGAAACACACAAAGAAGACGGTGTTTGCGGCAATGGAGAAGGGCCACTCGGTCAGGATGATCGCTGCCGCAAAAGCACGCCAGTCGTATTGGTTTGTCGAAGTCTCGCGACCAAAGTACTGGCGCTGGCGAATAAACTCGGGCTGGACCTGGCTGATAATGAGAATCGACAGGAACGAGCACTCAAAGAGAGCAAAGGCCCTGTTCTGCAAATCGGCGGTACCGTCGTTGACTCGGAAGAATGTGAAGCCGACAATAAGCGCACACATAATCTGAAGCGCAAGCCGCGTGAGGTTGTACTGCATGTTGCGCCAGTACATGACAAACATGCGGCGCATTACAAGCTTTGTCTGGAATAGGTAGCCGCGTGCATAGACCCTGTCGCTATCGTCTTCAACGCTACCAACCGTGACTTGGCTGCTGCTGCTACTCTTCTGGAGATTATTGATGCGGCCAATTTCGGCCATCGTTTGCTCGCGCTCAGGCGAGTCGCGCCAGACCTGCGGCCAGTCGACCTGTGTAGACTTTGAGCCGACGACGTCAAGAATGTACTCGGCAGGGTTGGCTGTCGGCGCACAGGGAGCAGCGCCGTTGCGCTCAAAGTAGCGCACAAGCGTCTGTGCGTCATGGCCAAGGTCGCCAAAGTACACGGTGTGACCGCCGCGCACAAGCAGAAGCAGACGGTCGAACTGCTCGAACAGCATTGCCGACGGCTGGTGAATCGTACACAAAATGGTCTGACCACTCTCAGCCAGACGACGCATAAAGTGCATGAGCTTGTACGACGCCTGCGCATCGAGACCCGAGGTCGGCTCGTCGAGGAAGAGAATCTTTGGCTTGGACACAAGCTCGACGCCGATGGTCAGACGCTTGCGCTCCTCAAGCGAGATGCCCTCGCCAGAGTCGGGGTCACCGATCAAGCAATCTGCAATATCGGACAGGCCGAGCAGATAGATTACACGCTCAACGTACTCCATCTTCTCCGACTCGGGAACTGTATCGGGCTGACGTAGCGCAGCAGAGAAACGCAGTGACTCGCGGACCGTTGCATGTGTGTTGTGCACGTCGAGCTGCTCGCAGTAGCCGGTGATGCGGCGGAAGCTGCGCGGCTGCGGAGCGCCGTTCATCAGCATCTCGCCCTCGAGCTTGCCGATGGTCTTGCGCTGCGACAATGCATCCAGAAGCGTCGTCTTACCAGCACCCGACGAGCCCATCAGAGCGGTCATGGTGCCAGGTTTTATGAATCCCGACACGTCATTTAGCAGCTGGCGCTCGCCGCCCTTTACCGGTACCGTGTAATCAACATTTCTCCACGTGAACGTCGTTCCGCTGAGAATCTGCTCGTCGGTCGGTCCTGATGAAGAGATATTCTTGTGCGTGGCAATCTCCTTCTCAGCAGCATTACCGATAGTCTCCTCGGTGTACGCATCGACCTTGGGACGACGACGTTTGAAGACGTTGATGGTATACCCAGTATTGCCAAACTCTAGGAATTCCATGGCAGCGGCAATGGCGGCGACAAAGAAGATCCAGAAGCAGAGAACGGCGACAAAGTTGATCCACTGATCGTCAATGTAGAACTGATAGCCCTCGGCCAGGTAGTCGCGGCCAAGAACGTAGGACTGGCCAGGACGCGCACCCTGCAACGTACAAACCTGGTTGGAAATGTCTGCAAAGCCCGTGCCACCAGGGACCAGGTTGGCGCCGATACACTCCAGGCGGCGGTTGCGGAACTCGTTGCACATGAGTGCCTTAAAACTGTAGGCAAGCGGGTTGATCCAGTAGATCCACTTGAACCACGGGTGCATCGACTTGGGCGGCTGCAAATAACCAATTAGCAGAATCATGAAGAGGACGCCAACACCCGACAGCGTGTGAGCAATGCTGAGATTGGGAGAGACATTACCGGCCAGACGATAGAAGGCGGTAACGCAAAGACTGCCGACAACCAGATAGAGAACAAACGTAAAGAACTGGCCAGCCGTTCGGTCCAAACCGGTTACGAAATAGAGGATGATACTGAACGCCATGATGTTGACAATGACAAACGGAATGTCGACAATAGTCTGCGCCAACGAAAGTGCTGCCGGGTGGTACATGGCAAACGCCTTGTGCTTGTACACAACCTCGCGACCGCTAAATGCCTTGGGCATCTCGGCTTCGACAGTCAGCGTGTGAAAGAGCAGCGCAAAGAACAGCAGACTGCCGCGAGTAAAGGCACCGGCGGTCGTATCAGGTAGCTTCAGGTACAGCGTGCCGACGATGACCGCAAATGCAACGTTGTAGCCAAACTTGAAAAGCTGCGTGATCAGGTCGCCCCAGAACAGCTCCCACTCGCGGCGGAACAGATGCTTGAGCTGGTACATGAAAGTCGTCGTGTAGGAAGAGCGCCGACGTAGACTGTTGCTTTCGGTACCCATCTTTGTCTTGTCGACTATTTCGCGGAATTCGCGCGTGTATTCGCCAGATCCCGAAGTCTGGGCTGAAAAGGTTTCTACCTCGCTGCGAACAGCCGCGTACTGCTCAGACGCGTGCCACGCGCGCTCGAAGTCCTCTGCCGTGCGAGGTGCTTTCTCCTCCCATCCGGGAAGCACACGACGCTCATAGATTTGCGCAACTCCGGTCAAAAAATCTGACGTGGTCTGACGCGCTGGCTTCTCGATGCCGATGCTGCGGAAGTAGGCGACAGCCTGGTTAGCCGGACCAAAGTACAGCTGGCGGCCCTCTTCAATGACCATAACTTTGTCGAACAGCTCGTAGATGCTCTCAGAAGCCTGGTAAATGCTTACCACGGTCGACTTGCGCAGGACGTCAGTGGTAATGCGCAGCGAGCGCACATAGTCGAGCGCCGAGCTCGAGTCCAGGCCGCGCGTGCTGCCATCCCAGATGTCAATCGACGCGCCGGATGCGACCTGCTCGGCAATACTTACGCGCTTGCGCTCGCCGCCCGACACGCCGCGCAGAAACGCGTTGCCGACGATGGTGTCAGCGCACCCATTCAGGCCGTACATGTCGAGCAGCGTATCGAGGAACTCGTTCTGGTAGTCCTCGCGGTCCTGCAGCACGCGACTTGACGGCGTCTTGCACTGGATGGCAAACTGCAGCGTCTTGCGCACCGTAAGTGCTGGGAAGTGCACGTCCTCTTCCTGGTTGTAGGCAATCTCGCCACGGTAGCGCTTGCTGACCTCTTTGGATGTCAGGCCGCCGTATAATACGTCGCCGGTAATCTTGCGGTAGGTTCCACGGCGATTACCAAGCACACGTAGTAGCGTCGAACAGCCAGCGCCCGGGCGACCGAGCACAAGCAGCATCTCGCCGTCGGCGACGACACCCGACATACCGTGCAGCAGCTGGCGGTTTTTGCTGTCATCGTCGCGGCTGAGCAGCTTGCGAAGACCAAAACCATGGGCAGCCAGCTTGAAGGCCTTGTAGAATGGCGTGACAACCGTTGAAATATGACGGTTGCTGACGTTGTTTCCGTACACGCTCAGGTTGTCAAACGCAAGGCCAATTCGCTTGGCAAACGGCGGGCCCTGGCTGCGCTCGGCCAGCCAATCTTTCAAATCAAACGGAGCGTTGTCATTACTCCTAGTCCCACCAGTCGAAGACTCTTCCTCATCAAGTGTCTGAGGCTTACTAAACACGCGCTGGATAGACTTGAAGCGCTCGGTGCCATGTGAGACGCTGACCTGGAGTGGTTCACCAAACGAGATGTCAATCTCTTGCTTCAGCGCGTTGGTGCTGCTGTCCGTCACCATGCTCAGGTGGCTGGTGGTTGGCGGCGACCCATGGCCTTCACCCATTGCATAGGCCATCTAAAAAATTATATTATTTCAAAAGTTAGTTACGGTTAGACATGTGGCGTAGCTGATTACCCAGACAGTGTGACTAAATACATCAAAGTTCGACAGTTACCTTAATTCCGAATAAGAAAGCAAAAACAGGTAGGTGTAATAATGAAAAAAAATATATATATATGTGTGGGCTTGTACGTGTCGTGTGGTTGGCAGGTAAGGAAATAAGGGCGACCAAGGAAATCAAGTGAGATGCAGACCAGCAGAGCGAGGACGGAATCCTTGGGATATAGTCGGCAAAGTCTTGGCAAAAAAATAGGCGACTTTTGCTTTCTCCACAGCAATAGCAGGAGCAAAAGCGCCATCAAAAGAGAAGAAATTAGACAAGTTTTGCTTGATTTTTCATCAGGGGAAAAAACTTGACGGGACTAAATAGTGAAAAGGGGGAATTTGTCCTAGCGTTGCAAATCCAACAGACTGCTTTAGGAAATAGCGGTGATTTGGCCAGTGTTCTTTTTTGATATTTTGGCCAACAGGCGTTCCCCCTATTTTTTTCAGGAGCAAGCAATGGTCATTCGGGCCCCCTGAACTTTTCCTCCGGCTATTTTTCATCTGCCCAATCGCAGCGCAGCTACTATCGACGGAGAAATGAAGGGCACATTACTAATCATCGCATTTTATTTTAGCACCTTCACGTCTTTATTTAGCTCGGCGGATTTAGAGAGCCATAGAAATACTACAAAGAAAAAAATTACTAGTGAGCACAGAAAAAAAAGACGGCCAAAAAGGGAAACTGTAGACACAGCAGCATGTGAAGATCATGTAGAAATTAGGCCGATTGTCGAGAGAAATCAACCGAGCAAACGTCAGTGCATTTCCAGATGCATGTCTGCTTTTGATGATCGAGATTTAATTGGGATAACTGCAAAACAGCACCAAAGATTAGACTTAAAGGCTTTCACATTGTCATACACCGCCACCATAATGTCACATCCGTCAATTCCGATGGCACACAGCAAGTCGTCACTACATACCCGAGCACTCAGCAGAACGTCGGAGCATATAACAATCACATAAAAATTATTTAACAGAGGTACGCTGACGTGGGCAATATGTTACATGGCCTAGTGATTATGACAATTAATATCATAGATAGCTAGAGAGCTGCACTGGCACTGTACCTACATGGCAATAGGTTTTTGGTATCCACAGCAGCCACCCCCATTGTTTTGGATGCCTGATATAAGGGATTAGGATCAGCACCATTTTCCGATGCTGGTGAAAGTTAATTAAACAATCCAGGGGCAGTCATTAAACAGCCTCTACTTTTATTATACAGAAATATTTAATATATTAAACAGCTAAAATTAAATCAGCAATAAGAGCAAAAAGAAAATACTAGCCATTTTATAAAGAATTGATAGCGCCCTTTTTATAATAAACAATTTTCTTTTCTTTGTTATTTAAATAAATGCACGACGCTGTGAAATGAAAATTCACAGTATAAAATTTTGTTGTTCTACTTTATTTATTTGCTCATATACTCTTATTAGGTTAGCCATGTCAATTATATCTCTTCCCCTTATTGTATTGGAAAATATACTTCGATGGACAGTTGTGTACACAGAAAAAAAATGTACTGAGTGGGGTAGAAATCTTGTATATCTTTCTATCTGTAGCAAGATTAGAACCATTGGATTGCCAATTGTTTACAGAACAGCATATATCACAAATGGTAGCAAGTATTGTAAAGGATTTAACACAAATATAGATGGGGAATACAACTACAATACGGCAGGTCTCTCAAACATTGGATTAATTAAGAAATTAAGGTACACAAAATATGTTAGATTTCTCCAAATAACAATCGCTGAAGATGTATATTTTCAATCTTTTGTCGACAACTACTATTCAATCTTCGAATTTGACAAGAATGATTGGACAGGCATAAATTGGATATATATATTTATAAATTCACGTAGTGATGTGACTGAAATAATACATAACAAAAGTAAAATTAAGTTGATGCTTAATAACTTTAGGCAACATATTCCTAATGCATGCAGAGTTAAAACATCTATTGTCAACAATTCAAGTGATGATGCTCACTATTTTGTTAAATATCTATTATCTACTTATGGCACACAGCTTAAGGAACTATATTGCAACCCAGGAAGTGTTCTACATGGACTTACACTTTTTTCTGACTCAATTTCTGATACCTACTGTAAAAATAATACATTTGACACAGATAAAATTAGTATATATAGTCATTCAGTTAGAGACATGATAATAAGCCTATCCCTTGACTATGTAAAAAACGCTAAAACTGACACTTTTTCTAATGGTTTAAACCAAACAGTTTTTTCAAACTTAGAAAAAATGCACCTACATATATTTGATTTAGATCTCACAAGTGCACAGCGTGCTATTGAAGACAATAACATTGAAAAGAAGTATAAAAAGTACATATTTCCTAAATTAAAACAATTGACCATAGCTTTTGAAACAACTGATCAATTGGAGGAACTTTTACAGATGAATTGTTTTGAATGGCCAAATATTACATATCTTCTTATAAGCATACGATGTGGACATAAAAACTCTAGAGAGATAGACCAAGAAAGACAAAAACACAATGCTGAAAAAATTGTAAAGCTGATGAAATTACGAATGCCACATATATGCGAATTGATTATTTACTGCGCAACATCAGGTAATATTAATAATGTACTACTTAATTGTATTATTAATTCTTATCATTCTGTACTAAGTAGTCTTCAGCTGACAATGCCCCATAACATTAATGCTTGTAAATTAGATTCGTTGGCAGTTTTAACAATTAATTACCAAATACCTAGTCAGCTAGAGCTAGTCATTAAATGCACACGCACATTAGAGCGTTTAAAAATTTTTGATGTTTCTGTAAATTTCGCATGGTCGCAGTTAGGGATAAACAACGAATCATGCTGTTTAAAGTTTCTGCAACTAAATAGACTAACAATAAGATATCGTGGTGAAACAGAACAAGCTGATTTATTTAATATAAATAGCTGGGACAATACAGATTTAAAGCATCATAACTTTAAAATTGTATGTCCTAAGCTAACAGAAATTAACATGTGGAATACATGTCATATGTCCGTATATAACATTCTAAAATGTTTTGAAGGTTGTACACTTGTTGAATATCTAGATATTAACTACTCATATACAATAGAAAACTTTACAAACTTGTCCGAATCTGTAAAGCATGAGTTAAGTAATAAACTAGAATATCTAGGCAATCATTTAACTAATATTATGCCCTCAGTACACACATTAATATACAATTCAAACAGATTATTGCCATTTAATGATGTCTGTTTTAGCATTATAAGCACCAAATATGGCAATCAACTTAGAATATTAAAAAGCAATGTGCCCACATCACCACATATCATTAATCTATTTAGATGTATTGAGAAAGTTGATCTAACAATTGATGAATTAAGAATCGAGGTAGCTTCTCAAATAATGCCTGCAAATATTTGTGAGTTTTTTTTTAGTGACCACTTGGATTTATTTCAGTGGTATTTTTTTGGAAATCATAATGATTGCTCAAATGAGTATATTTTTAATAAATTAAAAACTTTTTGTGTCCGAATGTGGACATGTGCTAATTCAAACAATAGTTTGTTGTCAGAGAGTCAATTTAATATTATGGATAAGCCAATAAAATTGATTATGCCAAATGTTGACAACTTTACATTTGAAATATACAGTGGCAATTATAGATTACCTCCTGCAGAATTATACTTTTGTAGTGCTAATAGTGTCAGCATTATTGGACCAACAAGCTGTATACCCAGTCGATGCAATGCAAATTCAAATATTTTGGATAGTCTTGAAATATTCATAAAATCTGCAACGAAAGATGATGAGCAGAATTTTTATGAAATTACTAATAGCTGGTTTGGCAATCGAGTTCCACTCTGTGGATCTACATTAATTCTTGAAAATATTCCTTTTTTGTTGAATCCCTGTAGAATACGATGGAATAATGTCAAGACTTTAGAATTTGGATACCAAATTCAATTCTCGTTGCTAGTTGAATTGCTAGCACAATTGCCAAACTTAAATAAGCTAGTAATTGATGATCTTTCTATCAACACTGCCAACTATATAACAGAACCAGATACTGTTATATCATTAAGTATTCAGAAGATATTAATCGAAAATGTTGATTTCATGCCATTAACGGATACTTCTGGAATTACAATGCTAATTCTGGGCATACCATCACTATCTTTATTTAATATTGAGTCTTTTAACATTGTAACAGCAGAGCTTGTCCAAACGTATAAGGATATATATCCACATGTTGAACATATTGTATTTAATCAAAGCTCAGAGGTATAGCAAAAAGCAATTAATTTTATGATTTTGGTTGTCATAAATATATTACGAAAGACAATTGTATTTCATAAATACAATAATATGTAGTTATTGTTGTTTAGTACGGCAATAATAGTTTTAAATATGGTAGCTAAATCAAGGGTTGTAGTGTGTCAGTTACATTATTTACAAAGCGTTGTAAGGGTTAAATATTTTATTAACCAAAGATGTTAACAAGTATTAAGACCATGTATGCTTGCGCAATTATTTATCTGAACAAGCCATACACAACATAATATAAAGGAGTCTTGGTTCTACAGCTATTATTGAGATTAAGTGATTCCAGATGCACACAAGTGTCTGTTCTCTTACGTTAAACCATAATGATTGAACTGAATAATACATGGTGATTGAGGGTGTTGCCTTGTATTTACACATTTGAATATTTAATATTTTAATTAATAAACCATATAAATATTCTATGCTTTGTTGTAGAGTGGTGGGCCAGGAACCACATAGTCGTTAGGGTCATTGGTGCGCTTCCATACAAACCCAGGCTCCTTGCCAGTATATATGCCAGGAATTGCATATCCAGTTGGTTCTATGGATCCTGTACTATCAACCTGGATTAGTGCACAATTGTTGTATAGCTGGACACCATTGGTTGTTGCTTGATGGAGTGCTGCGAGCTCTGAGCGAACATAGTACAGACCCTTCTGGATGTCGTCGGGAATCCTGAAATTGAACTTGCCATTGTTGTCGATTACCTTGTTGGTGCACCACTTCTTTTCTGATGCATCGTACCCCTCTTCAAATATTTTGAACCAAGACTTGCCTTCTCCTGATGAACTAGCCAAAGCCATATACACTGTGCATGGTCCAAAGTGCGACTTTGACATCACATCAATATTGGTGACTGTCTTTGTGTTTGCATGTCTGTATTGAAATGTGACATTGGTCCCGCCCGAAACCGAAAGAGTGTCAATGCCAGATGTTGTCATAGATGAGCTTCTGCAGCGCAGTGCATCCGTGCTGATTGTCTGGACTGTCACTGGTGCATTGCCCATGTTGGACTTTATTATGTACTTGCCCTCGCTCAGAGTACTTCCAGCCTTGTTGACAGCATAGAGCTGTGTGTGACCTGAAACAACACCTACAGTTGTGGCGACCAGCACCACCATAGAATAAATGTACGGAAAATACATAGGAAAAAATTATTTAAAAAAAAAATAGTTAAGCGCTAGAAGGTTTTGAGTGAACAAAAGGTAGGAATTTGCGTGCATTTTATGATATAGCAAATGGAATGATTGTTTTCAAGTCGCTTGAACATCTGACGACATTTTTATTTCTAGAAAAAAAATAAAGTAAAGCCCATTATATAAAGTAAGCAACTTTCTCTTCTAGAATTCATCCTTAATAAATAACGAACTGGTCGCTTTATAAAAAGGCGTCTCTAATTCTACACGTGAATCATGAGTTTCACCTACCCTTGGTCGTTTTAATGCGTGATAAATATTCACCTTTAGTTTCAGAAGAAAAAAGTGTGTATACAAAATGCAAGATGTCGACGAATAGACAGTATAGACAATATGTGCTTAAAATAGTTTTTGTTTAGTTGGTGAAAAGTAAAAGAATAGAACTTTTAATGATTAACATACTACCCATTAGAAAATGACCGTAGTAATATAAACTACTCGCTTTTTATTTTTTTGTCAATCGATGCGAGAATGAGACGGAATGGCATATTTGCAACAAAAAAGTTATTTTTGCGTTGTGTCAGCAATGCTCATCTAAGCGACCTAGAATGGTTGATATTAGCACATCAAAGTAATAATTATTCTAAAAGTTATTTATGAAACGGTATTTAACTCAACATGATTCTTATTTAATGCTCTCCAAATACGATATAAAAACAAGCGAATTAGTCGACATTATTCAACATGTAGTTCAACACTATTAGCATTCAAATATTTCTAAAGGAATGAAGGTACAGTTTTATACTGATTCGGATGGCTACCATACAGCCAGATTTAGTGGGTCTCCCAGCCTAGATCAGTGCATCTATGTTGCTTCGGGAAACATAAGCGGCAGATACAATATGAGAAATTTCAGACTAACGGCTGCTGGTAATTTGGACTACACGTACGACTTCCACAACGCATACGATGGACAGTACGAGTATGGCTTGATTGGAAGACTGTACATCGAAATAAATTGCAGTTTTAGCGGTGGACAGAGCGTTCCCAATCTGTGATTATTAAACGAGTAGTTTTTATTTCTATACGAAAGGCGCGGTCTTCAATTGAAAACTTTGTGCCAGTCTTGCGCAAGTTATAGTTCAATGCCGTTAAATAAATCAAATAGCAATCTTGTAAATTATTAAGCAACACTAAGGTTAGAAACAATATGAGATTAGCGCTTGTTGACCTTGTAGATGCGGATCATCACCACAGTGAACACAACGTTGAAGACGATGAAGCCAAGCAGGATTCCAATGTTGCGCCAGCGGTGGTTAAAGCTCCAGCTGAGTGAGGTGTAGAACTCGTCGCCGACCTTGTACGAGCAGTACTCGCAGCTCTCGGTGGCATTCGGGTTGTTCAGATAACCAATCGCCGAAGAGACCCAGTCACCCGCATACTCGTTGCAGGTCTTTCCGTCGGGCGGGCTAAAGACAAAGAACTCGTTCTGGCGGCACTTGATCTCGGAACCATGCAGGTCGTTGGTGATGACGCCCTCGACGTAGTAGTGGTAGGGCGACAGCCAGTACATCCATCTGCGCCAGAACTTTGGCATCTGCTGGTAGGGAATAGTGACACCGCAGAACAGAATAATCATCGCCGTGAAGATCGGGTTGAACATGGCAGCAATAATGTCGTTCGGCGAGAACGAGGCGATTGCCTGGCCAAGAGTGAGCGAGAACAGGCCGAGGATGATGTACGAGATGTAGAAGTAGCCGACGCGGTCCGTGATCGAGTTGAGGCCGACAGTCCAGTAGAAGCACGCAAAGAAGACGGTGTTGGTGACGAACGAGAAGGGCCACTCGGTCAGAATGATTGCCGCAGCGAATGCGCGCCATCCGTACTGGTTGGTCGACGTCTCGCGGCCGTAGTACTGACGCTGGCGCAGGAACTCGGGCTGGACCTGGTTGATGACCAGAATCGACAGAACCGAGCACTCGAAAATCGCAAAGACCTTGTTCTGCAGGTCAACGGCACCGTCATTCAGGCGGTAGAAGGTGAAGCCGACAATCAGCGCGCACATAACCTGCAGCGCAAGACGGGTGAGGTTGTACTCGGTGTTACGCCAGTACATGACAAACATGCGGCGCATGACCAGCTTTGTCTGGAACATGTAGCTGCGTGCATAAACCTTGTCGTCGTCGGCGGAGCCGTGGTCGTTGCCACCGCTGCGCTGGAGCTCGTTGATGCGGCCAATCTCGGCCATCGTCTGATCGCGCTCGGGCGAGTCGCGCCAGACCTGCGGCCAGTCGACCTGGCTTGTCTTGGATCCGACAACATCGAGGATATACTCGGCAGGGTTGGCTGTCGGCGCACAGGGAGCAGCGCCGTTGCGCTCAAAGTAGCGCACAAGCGTCTGTGCGTCATGGCCAAGGTCGCCAAAGTACACGGTGTGACCGCCGCGCACAAGCAGAAGCAGACGGTCGAACTGCTCGAACAGCATAGCCGAAGGCTGGTGAATCGTACACAGAATGGTCTGACCACTCTCGGCAAGACGGCGCATAAAGTGGACAATCTTGTACGACGCCTGCGCATCGAGACCCGAGGTCGGCTCGTCGAGGAAGAGAATCTTTGGCTTGGACACAAGCTCAACACCAATGGTCAGACGCTTGCGCTCCTCAAGCGAGATACCCTCGCCAGAGTCGGGGTCACCGATCAGGCAGTCAGCAATATCGGATAGACCAAGCAGGTAGATAACACGTTCGACGTATTCCATCTTCTCCGACTCGGGGACTGTATCCGGCTGACGCAATGCAGCCGAGAAACGAAGAGACTCGCGGACCGTGGCGTGCGGGTTGTGCACGTCGAGCTGCTCGCAGTAGCCGGTGATGCGGCGGAAGCTGCGCGGCTGCGGAGCGCCGTTCATCAGCATCTCGCCCTCGAGCTTGCCGATGGTCTTGCGCTGCGACAGCGCGTCCAGAAGTGTCGTCTTACCAGCACCCGACGAGCCCATCAGGGCGGTCATCGTGCCAGGCTTGATATAGCCGGAAACAGCGTTCAGCAGCTGGCGCTCGCCGCCCTTGACGGGTACCGTGTAGTCAATGTCCTTCCATGTAAACGTGGTGCCGGCAAGGATCTGCTCGTCGGTCGGGCCGGTCGGGGGAATGTTCTTGTACATGGCAACCTCCTTGTCGGTCGCGTTGCCAATGGTCTCCTCGGTGTACGCGTCGACCTTGGGGCGGCGGCGCTTGAAGACGTTGATCGAGTATCCGGTGTTGCCAAACTCGATAAACTCCATGACGGCGGCAATGGCGGCGACAAAGAAGATCCAGAAGCAGACGACGGCAACAAAGTCAATCCACTGGTCGTCGACGTAGAACTCGTAGCCGTCGGCCAGGTAGTCGCGGCCAAGAACGTAGGACTGGCCAGAGCGCGCGCCCTGCAGGGTGCAGACCTGGTTCGAGATGTCGGCAAAGCCAGTGCCGCCGGGGATCAGATTGGCGCCGGTGCACTCGAGCCTGAGGCTGCGGAACTCGTTGCACATGAGCGCCTTGAAGCCGTACGCGAGCGGGTTGATCCAGTAGATCCACTTGAACCACGGGTGCATCGACTTGGGCGGCTGCAGGTAGCCGACGAGCAGGATCATAAACAGCAGACAGATGCCCGACAGCGTGTGCGCAATGTCGACGTTGGGCGAGATGTTGCCGACGAGACGGAAGAAGGCGGTGAGGCAGAGGCAGCCGACAAACAGATACAGCACGAAGGTGAAGAAGTGGCCCGCGGTCCGCTCGAGCCCCGTGGCAAAGTACAGGATGCAGCTGAAGACCAGGATCTGCAGGACCATGAACGGAATGTCGACGACGGTCTGCGCCAGCGAGAGCGCGGCCGGGTGGTACATGGCGAAGGCCTTGTGCTTGTACACGACCTCGCGGCCTGTGATGGACTTTGGGATCTCGGCCTGGGCGGTCAGCGAGTTGAACAGCAGCGCGAAGAACAGCAGGCCGCCGCGCGTGAAGGCGCCGGCCGTCGTGTCGGGCAGGCGCAGGAAGAGCGTGCCGACGATGATGGCGAAGGCGGCGTTGTAGACGAACTTGAAAATCTGCGTGGCCAGGTCGCCCCAGAA
>JANBOJ010000334.1:0-16066 GCA_027574685.1 Coemansia erecta
GTGTCAACTAAAGCAGGATGATGAATGTGTGTAGAAATACATACACATTATTAATAGTAATAGTGGTGTATTCTAATTAATTTGATATATTTACACAAAAGATTGAGAACTAGTGGATAACTAAAAATCTGATGTTGATTATAGTGTGATGCATAGGGTAAAAACTGCAATCATTAATGTTGACTCACACTCTCAATAGCACGTTAATATTTAAAAATATTTAGTACTTTCAACCAGCCCAACTATGCTAATATTACCAACAAGTTTGATTGAAAACTAATGTAATAGTGTTGACCATATAGTTATATACCAGGAAAATTGTCACTAAAGCTTTTAAAGATTTTTACAGAAAAAAGTCAGCAAGCTGTTATTTAAATGTGCAAGGTAATCAATTTAATTACCTGACCACACTTCTATATACAACATGTAGACTGAATATAGAGGACACCTCTATCAAGAATATGTGCAGGCAGCAATCAATGTGGATAATCATTTCAATTTGGTTGGCAAAACTTGCTATGGCATCGCTGTGAATAATTTCAAGCTAGTCTGATGTAATCTGCCTAAATAGGTTTACAAGTTTATTGTTACAAATTGATATTCTATTAACAAGTTGTTGAGATTAATTTTATTGAATAATATCATCTAACTGCAGGCATAACTGTCCCAATGCAATTTAACTTTTTAATCACCTACAATTTCACCATTTTTTGATGTGGCAAAGTATAACAATATATATTTATAGACCCAAGGACAGGCTACAAGAAAATAATTGTTAGACTTCCATAGCTTTATTATTTAAAAAGTTACATTTCTGCGAAGTCAGACAAGAAAAACATTGGGACAGTTATGCCTGCCACTGTATATCTATCCATCCCAGTAGGAAACATTGTTATTTTCTGCTTTGTTAAAGTATTTTGAATTATTAACCAACATGACAGTAAATCTACAGAATGGTAAAAATATTGTATAGGGGGTCATCTAATACCTCATAGTCTGTGAGCATTTGCCTAATTATTACTTATTTAAATAATCTTGGCACATTGCTTTATATATAATATACTTATTTTGTTTTTATTATCCGATCTACTACCGATAATTTAATATATTCTTTGAACATTTATTCAGCCTATGAACCAGGATCCCCCCAGGATCAAGAAGGTCCCCTGCCGTATAGCCCAAAAAGACCAGTTGGCGCCATGCTGTAAATATAAAAGCCACTGACCTCTGAATGGCTGAAGGTGTGTCAACTGGCCAGATGATTTGGTATGACCTCCATACATGCCAAGAATCAGAAAATTTTATTGAAGTTTCAAATAGAGTAAGCATGCCAAGCCTGGCCGCAGCATTGCATAAATTGGTTGATATTTAAAAGAAAACCTGACAGCCTTTACAATTAATGTTTCGAGCTATCTCAATGACTGGATTAATTTTCTTTTTCTTTTTGCAGCCATCTCTCAAAAAGAAACATATTTCTTTGATTGTATTTTATTCGCTAAAACCAGCTAATCAGCAGAATTAATGCAATATTTCTTTTTAAATATTTTTAACACAACACTGTATATTAAAATCTGCACACTTTCATTTTATCAAAGCATTTTCTTTTAGACAATTTTTTAAAGACTAAACGGGCTTATTAAAATAAGCGCCAACCACTAATACTTCAGTTTATCAACAGTTCAAGATAATTTTTTGTATCTTTCAATATTAACATAATAATAAACTTATATTTCTATAATATTTTTAAAAAATACTTCTGCAGAGAATAGCTTTTTTATTCTTGAGGAAGTTGGAGAGACAGTAAAAATTGTCATAGTAATCATGAAATGCTTGAATATGAGGTTGCACATAGACAGTTTCTATAAAAACACAGACCAGAATATCTATGACCCTAATGATGATTATGAGTGCAATGACTGTGGACATTGTGATAACTGTGAAGCTGATAAAATAGTATGTAACGCAATAAATAATCACAACTGCAATTATCTCCTACCAGATGAGCGTAGCAGTGATCTTAAGGGACTGGTATACAATCTTACTACTGATGATTTGGCAAAACACAATTATCTATTGTATATATTGTTTGAAAATATAGAAGGAGTATCTATAAAAAAATTTGTAAAAGATGGAAATTTCTCTAATATTGCTGAAATATTAATTTGTATTGTCAATAATTCAAATATTACTATGAATAAAGTTGTTGCTTTTTTTATACGTTCCGGCAAAAATATGCAGTACATGTCTGCTTCGCCTGCTACTAATGAAGACGTACAGACTGATTTGTGGAAATCACGTGGCTGTCGAATATACGCAAGGGTAGTAATTCCAGATACACAGCCCAATACTATCAAAGGCTTAGATTTGTATGGAATAGAATAATTACTTCAGCAGCGTAATACCAGGGTAAATTAATCTTTTAAGACTACAAAATTAATGTTTAGTTTGTCATCATACTTAGAAAATGTTGATTTAGTGTTTTGTTTATCTTGGCTGTAAGCACCGGAATAAATTATATTGGAATTTTAAAAGAAATTCAAGCAACATTTAGAAGGAATTCCAAGAATTATTTCAAAGAAAAAATTTATTTTATTTATTTATGTGGTGGCTGTTCAAGAGAAGCAATGCTCGTTGTTTGTCTTTCAATCACCACAAGCAACAAATCGGTGTAATCCAATAATTCCTTTTTAGTTTTTTAATGCAGCTCAATATATTAGTTTTTATATGGTATCTTTTTATTAAAGAAGTGTTGTGCGCTTTTGTAAGCCCTACTTAATTTGCCAAAGCAGTTTTAATTATTAAATTATACATTTTCTTTTTGTTAAAGCAAAGCGTAGTTTATTAATTAAAAAAAAGTGTAATGTAAAAGATGTAGGCGCCATTTAAAATTTAAAGAATATGACGTTAACATATTTTTCTCTTGTTCTAACATACTTTTTGTGATATTCATATATAATTATTACAGTTTTTGACAAACATGGATAAAACTATTATTAACATAAGCGATGATTCTGAACACTGTGACTGTGGATTTTGTATTGTCTGTATAAAAAATATAGACAATATCCAAAATACAATAGATGACTACTACAAAAAATATCCAGAGCAATTAGCAGATAACACTATATGTTATTCAATAAAAAGCAGATGTTATAGCTATGAAAGAAAGATGTACCTATATGAATTTAAGTGCGAGAATGTAATTATTAATAAATACACCCATATATATTGTGAGTCAGAGAGTGGTGACCCCATAGTTAAGTATAAGTACATGCTAGATTATAGAAATGTTTATGATATACAAATGGAAATTATTACGGATTTGAGTATTACATATAATTGTATTAAAGTTTGTTATGCACATATAGGAGAATGTATGTATTTAGTATCTAAAGAAGAAGTTACAGAAGATGATTTAAAAACATGGATATCAGATGCAAATGGATGTCAGGCATATGCAATGGTTGTTATTCCATACAGTCAGTGTGAGTAGCAAAGCAAACATGTTTACAAGATTTACATCAAATTTATGGTCCTTTCAACTTGAGCAAATTTACGCTTAATATTGCAGTATTATTTAATGAATAAACACTTGTTATAAACATGCACACTGCAAGAGATCAAAAAAACTGTGTTAACTGTAAATTGGTAAGATTAGAAAGTAGCCCTTGAGCAATGGCATTCATTCTGGTTAGCAGTTGTTTAATGCACTGTTCCGTGATATACATATACAAGGTCTGAACAGCCTTATTTTTGTAATAGACAATGTTTACAAATTATACATGGTGGTCATGGTTCTTGTCATAGGGGGTCATCTAATACCTCATAATCTGAGAGCATTTGCCTAATTATTACTTATTTAAATAATCTTGGCACATTGCTACAGATATAATATATTTATTTTGTTTTTATTATCTGTTTTACTACCAATAATATAATATATTCTTTGCATATTTATTTGGCCTATGAAACTGGGTCCCCCTGCAGTCAAGAAGCCGTACTTAGGCCAAGAATTCAGAGCAGAGCTATTCTCAAGAATAAGAATTAGACCCAGAAAAGAGCTGCACAAAAGGAATTATTTAAGTATAGAAGAGGGCCGAGGAAACACAAGAAGGCAATCTCCAAGCAGGTCCCCTCCTGCACACTCAGAATATACCAGTTAGCATCATGGTGTAAATATAAAAGCCCCTAATCTCTAAATGGCTGAAAGTGTGTCAACTGGCCAGATGATTTGGTATGGCCTCCATAGCATTCAAACTACTTGAGGTAATAGAAGCCTGGAGTCAAGCTCTGTTGTTGTGCATGGCTCTTGCTGAACCTTTACTACGAGTTGCTGTGGGGTCTGAGCTTTAAATTAGTAACTGAATGTAAGCTGCTGGTAGATATGCAGAGTGGCAACAATATACTGTGCATATATAACAAAAGCTGCTGCTTGCTGTTAAGTGACATGTCATGCTTGATACAGATACCCAGCAGGTCAGCTTCACTTGGCTGCTGGTCTGAATGTGCAGCAAATACAATGATGTTCTGTACAGTGCACTTCATGAGGGGGTTGTTTGTGCATCCTGACTGTAGTACAGCAACCTAATTCAAGACTGCTATTATCATACAATCGTTGTACTTGTTAGAGTATGTTTTTGCTATGCCACAGTATCACACTGATTATAAATAAAAAGATACAATGCACATCAAATGTATTGGGACCCACCAACTCCTTCTTGGAATTAGAGTATGTTAAATGTTTTAATAATAAATCATTTTGGTATCCGCTCTACTACTTGCCTCATAATTAACTTTTTTTTGCTTTCTTTTAAGTATCAAAATCACACTTATTTCTGATTCATGTAACTGACATGATTCTGACAACAATCACTCTTAAAACAGTTCTATTATGCTTTGCCAAAAGTAGTAATATGTTAGTGTCTATTAAAAATAAATATTGTTTAATTACAGACTAAAAAGAATTTGCCATTTACTGTGCTCCCAGCTTCTGTGAATGCTACCATATTAAATTATTTAGTTTAATGGTCGTGCACAGAAAAGCAAATTCATTGTTGCGTTATTCATTTAATTTGTCTAGAGACACAAACACAGGACCATAAGAAAGAGCCAATTGTTGCCACGCTTGTCAAGCATAGCTGTGTCATTACATAATTTGGTTTGAATTAAAAAACAAAGAAACACCTACAAAGTATGCCAAGAATTATTTTAAAAAACAAATTTAATTTCCTTTTATATGGCGGCTGTTCAAAAGAAGCAAAGCTCATTGTTTATTCTTCAATTATAAGAAGCAGCAAATCGGCGGAATTCATGCCTGGTTTCTTTTTAATCTTATTAAAAAGGCTTTCTAAATTAAATTATACACCTTTCCTTTATATGAAAGCATTATTTGGTGCTTTTGAAAAGCCTTTTTAATATACCAGAACAGTTCTAATTATTAATTTTCATACTTTTAGCAGAGCATAGTACTGTCTACTTATAAGAAATATATCAAGTAAAAACTATAAATACTATGAAAAATGTGAGCCAGCAACTAGTATTAATAATTATTATTATTCCGGACAGTTTTATCTTTTGGTTTTATATTATATTTGGAGAATATTTCAAACTTGGTGAGGATTAAGACATGGAGTCAAGTAAAGCAATTAGTAATAACCTTAGCCACATCAGCAATAATGGTTATGATTCTGAGTGTGGTGGCTGTGGGGAATGTGAATGTTGTGAAGCTGATAAAGAAATATATATTTTGCTTAATAATCCTAAAAATGTTCTCACACCCATCGGTTGTGACAATGATCTGAAAGGAATTGTATATGCGCATAAAACTGAAGATATACCAACATATAACTCGCTGTTGCATATATCGTATGAAAAGGACAATGGTAAAGTCATATGTAAAAGAGAAATCGAATACGAGTTAACCGATTTTGCTAATATACTATCAACAGTTGCCCTGGAATCCAATTTCCCTAATAATAACGTTAAGGCTATTTTTGTACGGAGTAATATTGATATGCAATACATATCAGTCTCTCCGGTTACTGAAGCTGATATAAAAAAAGACTTGGTGAAATCAGGTGGCTGCTATATATACGCAAGAGTTGTTGTTCCAGAGTTAATGTCGGACACTATATTTGGCCTCGATTTGTATTGTTTAGAAAATTACTACCATCAACATGCCAAACTCAATCTGCTTAAAAGATATACAAGATTAGTTTCAAATTTATACTTTTTCTGGAAAATGTAACATCATGATTATTATTTCAGTAACACAATGAATCGATGAATAAACACTTGTTATAAACGGGATTGCAGCAAAAAGAAAATGAAAGAAAGCAGTATTAATTGTAAGAGAGATAAGATTAGAGAGCAGCCTCTTGAGTCAGGGCTTTCATTTTGGTTAGCAGCTGCTTGATCCGCTGCTCCTTGTTATACACACGCCAGGTCCGGGCGAACTTTGCCGCCAGCTTGACCACATCGTCCTTCTCATGCACATGGATCGGAGCAAACCGATTCTCATCATAGGCGATGTTCACCGAGTACACGTGGCGGCCGCGGTCCTCGTCGTAGCCCTCGAACTGCCTGCGGTAGTAGGAGCTGGGGGTCGAGCTCTGCTGCCGCGCGCGGCCCTCGTTGGAGCTCGACCGCGAGTCGCTGCGCGGCTTGGGCTTGGACGGCGTGGTGGGGCGCGAGGAGCCGGCGGACGGACGAAGCGGCGCCGACGGGCTGCGCACGTCTGCGGCCGCCGGCGAAGGCTGCTGCTTGCCGTTCAGCGACGCGGCGCCCTTGATCCGGATGCCCAGGGGGTCGGCGGCACCCGACTGCTGGTCCGATGGAGCAGCAGCAGCAGACGCAATCGCGTTGCGCGCAGCGCGCTCGGCGATGGGCACGCTGGGACGCCGTGGCTGCGGCGCGGCCACCTGGTCCAGCACCAGCGAGTCCATCCGGCCGCCGTGCTTGGCGGCATTCTTGTCGGAGCCGTTCTTTTTCTTCTTCTTCGCCGCCGCCGCCGCCGTGCCGCGGACCGACATGCCCTGCTTGCCGCTGCTGCTGCTGCTGCCGGAGTCCTGGGCGCCCGCGGCGCTGTCGCTGGTGTCCTCGTCGTCGAGCAGCAGGGCGGCGCGGCTGCCCTGCTGCTGCTGCTGCTGTGCGGCTGCCACGTGCTCCGACGGAGAGGCTGCCACTGCTGCTGCTGCTGGCGGGAGCCCCGAGGAGGACGGCCGCCGGTCGCGCAGGCTGCTGGCGCGGGGCGCAGCCTTGTCTTGCGACGTGCTCGCGCGGCGCGGGTGCTTGAGCAAATCGTCGGTGATCCGATCGAACGGGATTTCCAGCCCGCCGTTGGCCACAAAGTTCTCCCACTCGGTCTCGGCGCTCGAGCCCTCGTCATCGTCGTCGCTCCTCAGCGGCCGATGCTGCTGCTTCTTGGGCTGGTCCTTCGGAACACCGCTCTGCGGGGCGCTAATTGCCGACGTGGGCTCGGCCGCCTGGCCGACAGGCGATGTGGCGGCTGCCGCAGAGGCGACGGCAGAGGCGGCGGAGGTCGGCTGGCTAAGCGGATGTCTGTCGGCCGAGCTCTGGCGCCTGTGTGGCGCGCGATAGGGCTCGTTGCCCACGCCATTGTTCCCAGGCGAGCGCGGAGAAATAGTGGGGTTCGGCTTGGCCGCGTTGCGCTGCAGGTCCGCCGACGCGCGCTCGTCGAAGCTGTGGTCGGGGCCCAGGCGCCTGGGCGTGTCGTAGGAGGCGGCCATGTAGCTGCGCGCCGACGCATTGCTGCCCCGGCGGTTGATGGTCACGTGGGAGATGCCCTCCTTGCCGATGTGCTCGACGTCGATCGGCGACGCGCCGGACTCCTGCGCGAACGAGCCGCGGCGGTCGCGGGGACGGGCGGCACGTGCGTTGGCCGGGAGGTGCTGCTGCTGCTGCTGCTGGTGCTGCTGGTGCGGGGGCCCGTCGTATTTGTCGTGTTCCCAGCGGTCGACCTTGTCGGCGCGGGACCGCGACCCGGCGGCGGCAGCGGAGCCGCGCCAGCCGCGGGAGCGGTCGGAGCTGCCGGGACGCTCGGTGCTGAGGCTGCGGTCGCGCGGGCCGCGGCGCACGTCGTTGGGGCCCGCAGGGTGCGGGTACGCAGGGCCTGCAGGGCCATAGTTTCCCGAGCGGCTGGTCGAGCGGCCGCCGCGGCTGCGCGACCCCGCTGTGCGATCTCCACGGTCGCCACGGTCGCCGCGGCTGCCGCGACCGCCGGGGGCGCCGTTCATGTCGCGCACGCGGCTGGTGTCCTGGCGCGACTGGCGGCCGTGGTTCGGCGGCTGCTGGCGTGGGCGCGGGTCCCGGCCGTCCCGCCCGCGGCCGTAGTCGTTGCTGTGGCCGTGGCCGTTGCCGTGCCCGTTGTTGTTGCTGTATCGGCCTGGTGGGCCGCTGCGGTCGGCGTCGTCGCGCTTGGGCTGTGTATACGGTGCCAGGATGCTCTCTGCGTTTAGCGTTTGTAGGGTGTCGACTTCCTCGGCCCAATCGAGGTCCAGGTCGGTTCCGAAAATGCTGTCATCCAGCTCTTTTCCACTAAGTGTCTCCATTTCCGAAAAACGGGTCAGGTCTGACGAATGTAAAGGAGGAGGAGGCGGGGTGGCGAGGCGGGTGGGTTAGAGAAAATAGGCAGGCACTGAGGAAAAGGACAGCACCCTGTATTTCTTTTCTCTTTTTCAAGGCAATGCTAACTGTTAATGTATGAGTTTTATATTGTAGAAAAAAGTGCAAGAGAAAAAAGAAGTGTTGGAATTCAACAGGGAAATAATAAAAAAACAACAAGCGTCTTTCAAAAAGTAAAAAAAATGTACGCCTGATTTTTGTAAGCGCATTTTGCTTTCTTTCTGAATGTTTATGCTTCCTTGCTTCTGGCTTGACTCAGAAAGCCAACGACCGTCCTGCAAATGATGCCATTGCTCCGTCTATTTTTTTTTGTATTTATGAGGGCCCGTATTCTACATTCTCTGCCACATGTGACATTTTCCACCAGAGGCAAAATAAATGGGGGAAATTACGGCGATGCTTCTTTTTGTGGTCCTCCCCACTCGTCAGCTCCAAGGAATTGGGTCTAAATATCGATTCGTCGCTTTAAAAGCTTATGTTAATATCGTTGGTACTATAGATCATTCTTGAGAACGTTTCGGTTGCTGCTGTTGTTGTTGTTAAACCAGGAAATAGAAGAGAAAAAGTTAAAAGGTTGAATGTGTGTGAGAGAGAATAGATATTTTTTGTATGCAGAGCGCTGCTCACTTTAATTACCAGACTCTGACTTTGTAACATCATCAGTAGAGGCATCGGCATCAGCAGAAGCAGGGGCATCGGCAGTGGGCGTCACGGCGTCAATGTCGAGCTTGTCGGTGCTCTCGTGCGCTGCGCTCTTCTGCATCACCTGCTTGACGATCTCGGCCGCTGCCTCAGGGTTCTCGTCGCTCTTGATGTCGGCCACCTCGAAGCTGCCCTCGTTCTGGTCCTTTTTGATCACGGGCGACGACTTCAGCCCGGCCTCCTCAGCCACTCCCTTGATGTGCGCGTACCACTCGTCCTCGGTCTTGCCGTTGAGAATCGCAACAATGATAACCGTCATGTTGTCGCAGCCGACGCCGCCGAGCTCGCTTTCCGAGGCCAGGCACCGGTCCATCATGTTCTCGCAGATCTGGTCGAGCTTCTTGCCCTCGACAATCTTGGCGTGGACAAACTGGGCAACCTGCTGGTTGGTCATGCAGTCCCAGATTCCGTCGCATGCAATCACCAGGAACTCGTCGTCGCCAGAGATCGTGTGCTTGACAACGTCGGGGAACGCAGTGACAATCTGCTTCTCGGCCGGCAGCGACGTGTTGTTCTTGAACTCAAAGTCTCCGATTGCCCGAGACAGCGCCAGGTTGCCGTTGACGCGTCCAAACTCGACAAATCCGCCGCCCGAGGTGATGCGGACAAACTCCGTCTCGTCGGTGGGCTTGTGGTCGTGCGACAGCGCGATTGCGCGTCCCTTGGAGCTGATTATGCACCGCGAGTCGCCGGCATTGCCGCAGTAGATCGAGCCGTCCTTGGTTATCAGGACACTGACAGCAGTGCATCCGGATGCATCGTTAGCCATCTCGGGCGACTCTCTCAGGTGAGCATCGGCGGCCAGGAAGCCGCTCTTGATGGCATCCTCGTAGTCGCCTGCAGCGTATTTGCTCTCCTTGATAATAAAGTCGTGCAGCTGGGCGCCGGCAAACTTGGCAGCCGACTGCCCACCGTGGCCGTCGTACACGGCAAAGAAGGCTGATTCGCCATCGGGCCCGAGCTGGAGCAAGGTCGAGTGAGCATCCTCCATGGCTACAGTGAGATTATGCATAGAAGAGTGTTAGCATGCTGAACCATTAATGCGCGAGTAGCATACGTGCTCCGCCATTATTGCATGACCGCGGGGGAAGGCATTCATTGTGCAATATATGCAGAGGTTTGGCACAAGGAAACGATGCTGAAACAATGAATGGCCAATGCCCATAAAAGTCACGGCTCTTTGTGCGGTTGCGCAAGGCAAAGCATGTCAGAAACAAAACGGGAAATTGTCATAGCAAATGCGAAATGGACGTGCGAGGCAGGTAATGCGGCACAGATTGTGACGAAATGCGGAGCTGTAAAAGAAAATAAAAGGACAAAAGAGCGCGGTTGACACAAGTAGCAGTGGCAGCAGGCTGAATTTCAACGTCAAATGTGACGCGTCAAAAGACGCAATGCGCAAGATGCCGCGGTATGGGTGCTGCTAATGGTTGAATGAGGGGAATATTATACAAGATGCTTACAGATTCGCCAGCCCTGCATGGCCGAGGCTCCGTAGAGGAACCGCTTGTCGCCGCCCGACGTAGAGTGTTTGTCAACAACCGGCTCGGAGAGAGTCTGTCCCATTTTTGCTTAACAAATAATAGAGAAGAGGCTTGGTGAATGAATTTGACGTCGACGAGGTAGAAAAGTAGAGACAAGAGAGAAACAATTTCTTTTTTCCTTCCGAGAAAAAAAGTAGACTTGTCTTTTTGATGAAAAAGAGAGTGAACAGGTGAGTGAGAAGAGGAGGAGTAGAAAAGTAGAAAACGACCAGATTGCAGTATAGTTTACAAAAAAATTATTAATGTAAAAAAAGGTGTATGATGAACGAGAACAGGAGGGGGTTTCAAGAGGAAGAGAGAGAATCAAGAAAGAAAATTTTCGTGTGCAAAGAGCAGCAAGCGCTTGGGCTGCTAAGGCGTTCTGGTCACCCCCTCTGCTGCCTCGGCTTCGCCCTCCTTGTTATTTTCGTTTCACCATGGCACGGCTAAAAAACCGGATCGGGGGGTTGGAAAAAAAGGTTGGCAGCTGGCAGTGTTTCCGCTTGCGAAAATCTGATTAGCAGATCATATGGTGGTGGTAGCATTGATCTTGTTTTCAAAGACGTTGCTGCTGCGGTATTGAAAGTCTGACGAACATCAAGAGGGACACTGCTGCACCTTTGTACTTTGTTGAAACTTTGAATTTCTCAATTAGCCGAGCGGTACTATTAATTATTAGCCTATTTGTGAGCAGATGAATGGACTCAGCTTTAGCGATTTGCTGCGTCTGCGCGACTCGCGGCGCGAGGCGCTCCTTGAACGCCGATCGGAGTATCTAAAGAGCGTGGGCGATGATGTGACGGGTTCAGCAGCCACAGCAGCGACAGAGACAGCAGCCGAGTCGGCGGCGGATAGCGCTGCCAGTATCTCGGCAAGCAGACACAAGGGCAAAGACAAGGGCAAGGGCAAGAGCAAGGGCAAGGGGAAAGACAGCGGTGATGTCTCTGATAGCGATGCGTTGGGTATCTTCGACGGCGGCGACAGAATAAGGAATGCCGCATCAGCCGGTGGAACAGGCGAGCTGCTTGCATCAGATGTAGGCATTGACAAGATTAGCGCGAGTGTCAAGCATGAGCGTAGTCTGCGTCAGGCATTCCTGGAGCTTAAAATAGGGTTTGGCCGCAGCAATAGTAGCAGCGACGACAGTGGCTCTCAGGGTGGGCCGGCAGAGCAAGGGAAGCGCCAGCCAGAGCTGCTGGCAGCAATTCCCTCGATACTCCTGCGCAATGACCTGCCTGCGTACATTGCACAGCTGCGCAGCGACCATGAGCGTGCGCTGGCTGAGAAGGAGTCCGCTCAGCAGGCAGACAACCAGTTTGGCAGGGCATGGCTCTACTCGCGCTGCCAGCAGACGGCAGCGGCTCAGGGCGACGGGTCGGCAGAGTCTGCCCAGGCGATGTGCGATTCGGTGGTGGCGATTCTGCAGTCGAACGACGACGACGACGTCATTCAGGGCCAGCTGCTCGAGGTGGTTGGGTATGATAACATGGAGTTCCTCGGAGCGCTAGTGCTGCAGCGCGCACGCATCGTCGAGGCAGTCAAGACGGAGGCAGACTTTGCTCGTGTGAGCGAGTCGATGGCGTCGGCACGGCAGCGGCCAGGCGCAATGGCAGTGGTGCGCCACTCGCGCGACGCAGCGATCGAGCGGCAGATCCGCAAGGGCAAGCAGCGCCCAGCAGGCGCAGACCCCGATGCAGATGCGCCCCTGCTTGGGTCTGGCAGCGAGCTCCGACGTGCACGCGAGGCACAGCTGTCGCAGCGCCCAGCGCAGGAGCTACGGCCAGCTCGGCCCGAGGCTGAGCAGCTCCCGCACGTGTACACGTCGAGCGGGAAGGCCAACGGCGGCGGCAATATGCTGTCGATGTTCGGCACGCGGTATGCGCTGCCGGCGGGCACGCAGCGCGACGAGTTTGGCGACCACGAGGAGATTACGGTTCCGGTGGCAGGGGCGGCGCCGCGGCGGGCGACTGAGGCGACGGTGGCGGTGGAGTCGATGGATGCAGTGTGCCGGTACACGTTCCGCAAGTACACGTCGCTGAACCGCATCCAGTCGATCATCTACCCGACGGCGTACCACAGCAACGAGAACATTCTGCTGTCGGCACCGACGGGCGCAGGCAAGACAGACGTGGCGCTGCTGACGATCCTGCGGACAATCTCGCAGTACTGCACACCGGCTGTCGACCTAGTGCCGTGGGTGGGCGACGGCGACAAGCAGCGGCCGGCAGTGGCGGTGGACAAGCCGGCGTTCAAGATCGTGTACGTGGCGCCGATGAAGGCGCTGGCAGCCGAGGTGGTCGAGAAGTACCAGAGCCGGCTCGCGTGGCTGGGCATCCGGTGCCGCGAGCTGACGGGCGACATGCAGCTGACAAAGGCGGAGATCCAGGCGACGCAGATTATCGTGACGACGCCCGAGAAGTGGGACGTCGTGACGCGCAAGGCCAGCGGCGACACGGAGCTGGTGGACAAGGTGCGGCTGCTGATTATGGACGAGATCCACCTGCTCAACGAGGAGCGCGGCAGCGTGCTCGAGACGCTCGTGGCGCGCACGCAGCGGCACGTCGAGGCGCGGCAGACGATGGTGCGGCTGGTGGGGCTGAGCGCGACGCTGCCCAACTACGTCGACGTGGCGGAGTTCCTGGGCGTCAACCCGCAGCGCGGGCTGTTCTTCTTTGACGGCGGGTTCCGGCCGGTGCCGCTGGAGCAGCACTTTGTCGGCGTGCACGCCAAGCCCGGCTCGCCGGCGGCGGCGCGGCTGCTCAACCGCGTGTGCTACCTGCGCGTGCAGCAGCTGGTGGCGGCGGGCCACCAGGTGATGGTGTTTGTGCACGCGCGCAAGGACACGGTGGCGACGGCGCAGGCGCTGCGCGAGATGGCGGCGGCCGAGGGCACGCTGGACGACTTCACGTCGGCGGCGGTGGCGGCCGAGCGCGGGGCGGCGGCTCGGCTCGCGCGGTCGGGCAACCGCGAGCTGCGCGAGCTGGCGGCGAGCGGGTTTGCCGTGCACCACGCGGGGATGGGGCGGCCCGACCGGCGGCTGGCCGAGGAGCTGTTTGCCGGCGGGGCGGTGCGCGTGCTGTGCTGCACGGCGACGCTGGCGTGGGGCGTCAACCTGCCGGCGTACGCGGTGGTGATCAAGGGCACGCAGGTGTACGACGCGCAGCGCGGCGGGTTCGTCGACCTGTCGGTGCTGGACGTGCTGCAGATATTCGGGCGCGCGGGGCGGCCGCAGTACGAGCAGCACGGCGTGGGCTTCATCCTGACGACGCACGACCGGCTGGCGCACTACGTGGCGGCGGTGACGATGCAGCAGCCGATCGAGTCGCGGTTCGCGGCGCGGCTCGTCGACAACCTCAACGCCGAGGTGGCGCTGGGCACGGTCAGCAGCGTCGACGAGGGCGTGGCGTGGCTGGGCTACACGTACATGGCGGTGCGCATGCGGCGCAACCCGCAGGCGTACGGGCTGGACGGGGCGGCGGGCGGCGGCAGCGACGCGGCGCTGGCGGCGCGGCGGCGCGAGCTGGTGGCGGCGGCGGCGCGCACGCTGGCGCAGCTGCAGATGGTCGCGTTCGACGCGCGCACGGGGTTCCTGGCGGCGCGCGACACGGGGCGCATCGCGGCGGCGTACTACCTGCGGCACGAGACGGTGGCGGCGGCGTTCGGGCGCAGGCTGCACGCGCACATGGGCGAGGCCGACGTGCTGGCGGCGGTGTGCGCGGCGCACGAGTTCGCGCAGGTGCGCGTGCGCGGCGGCGAGGAGCAGGAGCTGGGCCACCTGCTGCGCACGGCGTGCGCCTGCGACGTGCGCGGCGGCGCGGCCGACTCGGCGGCCGGCAAGTGCAGCGTGCTGCTGCAGGCGTGGGTGTCGCGCGCGCGCATCGACGACTTCGGGCTGGCGGCGGACGCGGCGTACGTGGCGCAGAACGGCGCACGCGTGGTGCGCGCGCTGTTCGAGTCGGCGCTCAGCCGCCGCTGGGCCGGCGCGGCGTGCGCGGCGCTGGCGCTGAGCCGCGCGCTCGAGCGCCGCATGTGGCCGTTCGAGCACGCGCTGCGGCAGTTCGGCGGGCGCGCCGGCGTGCCGGCCGACGTGCTGCGGCGGCTGGAGGGCGGCGGCGGGCGTGGCGCTGCGGCGGCGGCCGTCGACGTCGAGCGCATGCGCGACATGGAGCCCGGCGAGCTGGGCGCGCTGGTGCGCAACGCGCGGCTGGGCGCGACGCTCGCGCGGCTGGCGCGCCAGGTGCCGCGGCTGGCCGTGCGCGTGGTGCGCGTGGCGCCGGTGACGCGCCGCGTGCTGCACGTGGCGCTGGAGGCCACGGCGGCCTTCGAGTGGAGCGACCAGGCGCACGGCGCGGCCGAGGCGTTCTGGCTGTGGGTCGAGGACGCCGGCCACGCCGACATCCTGCACGTCGAGCACGTGGTGGTGCGCCGCCGCGCGCTGCACGAGCCGCTGGCGCTCGAGTTCACCGTGCCGGCCGGCGGCGGCGGCGGCGGCGACGGCGCGGCGCTGCCGCCGCAGCTGTGGGTGCGCGCGCAGCCCGACCGCTGGGTCGGCGGCGACACGCTGGCGGCCGTGCCGCTGCGCCACGTGCGGCTGCCGGCGGCCGACGACGCCGCCGGCGGCCCGGCGCACACCGACCTGCTGGACCTGCAGCCGCTGCCGGTGTCGGCGCTGGGCGACGCGGCGCTGGAGGCCGTCTGCGGCGCGCGGTTCGCGCACTTCAACCCCGTGCAGACGCAGGTGTTCCACACGCTGTACCACTCGGCGGCCAACGCGCTGGTGGGCGCGCCGACCGGGTCGGGCAAGACCGTCGCGGCCGAGCTGGCCATGTGGCAGGCCTTCCGCGCGCACCCGCGCGGCAAGGTCGTGTACGTGGCGCCGCTCAAGGCGCTGGTCAGCGAGCGCGTGGCCGACTGGGCCGGCCGCCTGGCCGCGCCCATGGGCCGCACGCTGGTCGAGCTGACCGGCGACGTGGCGCCCGACCCGGCGCTGCTGCGGCGCGCCGACATCATCGTCACCACGCCCGAGAAGTGGGACGGCGTCACGCGGCTGTGGCGCGCGCGCGACTACGTGCGCGGCGTCAGCCTGATGGTCATCGACGAGATCCACCTGCTGGGCGGCGACCGCGGGCCCATCCTCGAGGCCATCGTCACGCGCATGAACTACATCGCCGCGGCCACCGGCGGCACCGGCGGCACCG
>JANBOJ010000335.1:0-15949 GCA_027574685.1 Coemansia erecta
CGCACGCGTAACCTCGACGCACTGGCTCAACCAAGTCGACGGCCGCAGTCCACCGAAGGGCAGCCACGGCGGCCACGGCGGCCACGGCGGCCACGGCGGCCACGGCGGCCAGCTGTTCCAGACGGTCGACCCGCAGGACCACCACCTTCCGCTGAGCCACGTCGTGGGGGCCACGCGGTTCCGGCGGGCCCTGGTGACCGTCGAGTCGCAGGAGCTGCTCAACACGCTGCATGCGGCGCAAGGCCGCGGCGGCATCTGGGTGGTCGGCACGTATGCCGCGCCGGGCCTGCCGCTGCTTGAAGGCTGCGTGCGCTCGGCGCTGGACGTTGTGCGTGCGCTGGCTGGCGCCCCGCTGCCGTTCGCTGTGCCGCCGCTGCGCCGCACGACCGCCCGCGGCGTAGCCGAGGTCGGGTTGGCCCAAGGGTTGGCCCGCGGCTGCGTGGTCGAGGCGCACTACGAGTGCTGCGCCGCCGTCGCTGCCCTGGGGCCTGGCCGCCCGCCGGAGCTCGCCCTGCTGGCTGCCGCTGTGCGCAAGCGCAGGGCCCGCGCCGTGCTCGCCTGGGCTGCCGCTGCGGCGCGCTGGGCCGTGTGGACGCTGGGCCTGCCGCTGCTCGCCCTGGTGCTGGCCGTCGCCGACCTGGTGCTGTGCTCCGTGCTGGGCACCCGCCTGGCCGCCCGCCTGCAGCACCTGGCCCTCGACGTCATTATCGGCCTGGCCTGCGCCGCCGTGGTTGCCCTGGACGTCTCTGCCACCGCGACGTCGCGCATCCGCTCGCACCTTTCATAGACGCCCATGTACCCACAAGCTTCTTTATTTATTGATTTATCTATTGGCCGCGTACGTTGAATGCTATTTGTGGATGTTCTCGGGTAACGGGACGAATGATTGTATTGGATAAAAATGTGAATGTGGAATCGTCCCGAGGCCTGCATCGCGCAGCCTCCTCTTTATATCCCGCGAGATGAGTTAGCATATACATATGCCATCTCATCTCACCATCAAGCTCTGATCTCGGCGTCGTCGTGCGGTGCCGAGATGGAGCTTGATGCATTCACGCTATTCTCGCGCATCAATCACACCACGTTCTGGCTGCATATCGTCAGCGACCGCACCTGCGCCATCACGTCGCCGATGCGCTGGTCCAGCATGCGGTCGTCGTCCGGCCCGCCCGCCGGCGGCAGGTACCGCGTGACGCCGTCCATCTGCTGCAGCGAGTCGTTGAAGAACTGCAGCTGCGCCTTGACGAACGCCTCGAACGACGGGTCCGCCACGTACACGCGCGAGTTGATCAGCTTAGGGATCTCGCCCACCAGCGTGCGGTTCATCACGTTGTACGCCTCCTCGGCGTACTGCACGTCCATCTCGGCCTTCTCGATCGCCATCGGGTCCGAGGCCGCCTTCGCCTGCTCCTTCGACAGCTGCCGCCGCGCCCGCTCGAGGTCGTCCGCCAGGCCCTTGCGCTTCTTCATCGCCTTGTTGAACTCCGGCAGGTACCCGCAGAACTGCGCCATCGGCTGCAGCACCGTGTGCATGTACACCTCGTCGAACTGCGGCTGCGACACCTGGTCGATCGTCTGCGCCGCCTGCCGGTACGCCGCCTGGTAGTCCTGCGGCCGCTGCACGTCCAGCAGGAACGCCGACAGGTTCTGCGACAGCATCCGCTGCGAGTTCGTCATCGTCGAGATGCTGCCGCGGTAGTCCTTGGTCTCCTGCAGCAGCTTCATCGCCCGCTTCTCGAGGTTGCGGAACCGCTGCTCCTGCTCGTTGTACTCCGGATCCAGCACCGCCGCCGCCCCGCCGCCGCCCATCCGCAGGTTCGTCCCGGCGCGCGACACCTTGTTCTTCGTGCTGTCCCTACATCAAGCCACATTAGCACACATGCTGTCGCTCTCCCCCCAACTGCTCGCACGCCCGCAGCCATTGTCTGCCCTCTCTCCCCACTTACCAGAAGCCGCTCATTTCAAATAGTAGCCAGTAGTGTTAACCTGTACGCTGATTGCCACCACCACAAATGTCTCGAGGTGAAATGGAAAAACAAGTAGGAAAAGTGTTGTACAATATAATAGTCGTGTGCGGAAAGAGAATAGAAATCAATGGCGGAGAAAAGAAAGGAGTGAAAGAGAAAAAGCACGCTGCCGCCCTTTGTGTCATCAACAACCACCTTCTGTGCACCCACATCACGTGCACCGAACAATACCCTTTACGGCCCGCCTCGCTCGCCGCGGCCAAAACAAACCGCAATATCGACCGTCTATATCTGCTCCTCTGCATACACCTTCACTCTCACTCTCACTCGCACGCTGACTCACATTCACCCACTCCCATTCACCCACTCACATCCAGCACCTCACATGAACTTCCTCGGACTCTGGGCCCGTGGCATGACCTCGCGCCCGAATCGCCGCGCCCTCGATTCGATAGCCATCAACAACGCCGCCAGCGACGGGAGCGGCGCAAACTCGCGCGGCGCCTCCAACAACCCGGGCTCCGTCCAGTACCAGCTGCGCCAGTACGCCGAGTCCACCCTGGGCAAGGCCAGTCTCCACGAGGCCGTCCTCCTGCCCGAGGGCGAGTCCCTGGACGAGTGGGTCGCCTGCCACATCGTCGACTTTTACAACCACATCAACATGCTCTTCATGTCCATCAGCCACCACTGCACCGACGAGTCGTGTCCCACCATGTGCGCCGGCGAGGCATACACATACCGCTGGCGCGACGGCGTCACCTACAAGGACCCCACGCTCGTCTCCGCCAACATGTACGTCAAGCTGCTTATGAAGTGGGTTGACGCCCAGCTCGACGACACCACCCTGTTCCCCGTCGACCTGGCCGTGCCCTTCCCGCCCGGCTTCCGGAACGACGTCGCCACCCAGATCCTGCGCCGCATGCTGCGCGTCTACGCACACCTCTACTGGCACCACTATCCGCAGGTATGCCAGGTCGGCCTGGCCACAATGCTAAACACAAGCTTCACCCACTTCACACTGTTTGTCACAAAGTACAAGCTCGTCAACGACACCGAGCTCCAGGCCGTCAAGGATGTCATCAAGATCCTGGCCTAGTCAGTCCATTCTGTCTATTCATAAATTTTTTTACACTTTTATTAATGTAAACACGCAGAATAAATGACACTTGCACAAAACACAGAATGTTTTTAATGAATATATTTTTATTTGATTGCTGACAACGGAAATAGAATAAACTGTTAAGCTTACAGCTTGTCCAGGAAACGGTCAAGAGGAGGAAGCTCGGCAGTCAGACCCTTGCGGACACGCAGAGCGGTGACGGTGTCGAACACCTTACCCGGCTCATTGCACGCACCCGACATGAGCTGCCAGTGATCGAAGATCGACTGGGGGAAGGCCTGGCCACCGGTAGCCGAACGCAGATCAGCAGTGAAGCCGAACGACTCGGAGACGGGCAGGTACGCCTTGATGTTGTACAGAGGGGTACCAGGGCGCTGCTCCTCGGCGAAGACGTGGCCACGACGACGGTTAAGGACACCGTAGATACCACCCATGGCGTTCTCGGGGCACTGAATCTCGACCAGGTAGATGGGCTCCTGGAGACCAGGGCGGGCAATCATGGCCGAGGCGTAGACGACACGACGCAGGGTCGAGTTGATCTGCGAGGCACCACGATGGATCGAATCAGCGTGGAGGGTGACATCGGTGATGTTGAAGCGGCAGCCGCGCATGGGCTCCTCGGAGCAGGGGCCCTCCTGGGTAGCCCACTGGAAACCGGCCACACAGTGGTCCTTGATTTCGTTGAGGTACTGGACACCCTTGGTGACATCGACCAGGAAGTTGGGGCCCTTGGTCTCGGGACCGAAGCACCAGATCTTGCGGGCATCGTTGACGTCCCAGCCGAACTCCTCGGCCAGACGGCGACCGCGCTCCTTGAAGTCGTCACGGGGGGTGATCTTGCCGTCCTCGACGAGCTTGGTCAGCTCCTCGTCAACAGGCTGAGCAGTCATGTTGATACGGTTGTGCTTGTTGGGCGACTTGGACAGAGCAACGAAGGAAGACTCGGCCTGGATGGTCTCACGGTAGCCGACAACGGGGTTACCGGTCTTGAGCGGGACCTGGGCGTGGTCCTCCTCGAGATCCTTGAGGCAAATCTCGAGATGGAGCTCACCGGCACCGGCAACAATGTGCTCACCAGTGTCGGAGGTGTAGCAGAGGACGCAAGGGTCGGACTTGGACAGACGCTTGAGACCCTCGACCAGCTTGGGCAGATCCTGGTGGTTCTTGACGTCGACGGCGACCTGGACGACAGGCGAGACCGAGAACTTCATGACCTTCATGTTGTGGGCAGTCTCGGAGGTGGTTAGAGTACCCGACTTGAGCAGGTACTGGTCAACACCGACCAGACCCAGAATGTTACCGGCAGGGCAGTCCTCGATGGGCTCGATGTAGCGACCCATCATGAGAATGGTACGCTGGATGCTCTTGACGTTCAGGTCGTCCTTCTTGCCGGGAACGTAGTTGGGGCCCTGGATGCGGACCTTCATGCCCGAGGCAACGGTACCCGAGAACACACGGCCGAAGGCGTAGAAGCGGCCCTTGTCCGAGGTCGGCACCATCTTGGAGACGTACAGCATGAGCGGACCCTTGGGGTCGCAGTTGCGGATACCCACGGCGCACTCGTCGTCGGCGGGACCCTCGTACAGACCACCGCAGCGGTAGCCCTGGGCCTTGATGGGCGAGGGCAGATGGATACAGATCATCTCCATAAGAGCCTCGGCGGCGGGCAGGAACTTGCGCATAATGACCTTGAGCAGGGGCTTGTCAGCCAGCTCGCGCTCCTCGGTGGTCAGGGAGACGCTCAGCTTGTCAACGAGCTCGAGGGCATCGGCCTTGCGACCGTTCATGGTGGCGTCGAAGATCTTGTAGATGGGGTCCAGGCAGAACATGTTGAAGCCACGGTCGTTGTAGGTGGCCATCTCGTCCGACGACTTGCTCGACCACTTCTTGGTCTTGGCGTTGAAGAAGTTCTCACCCCAGAGCTTCTTCATCAGCTTGTTGCGGTCAATGCCGAACTTCTTGGAGTAGCGGGCGGCGAACTGGCGCAGAGTGAAACCCCAGGCGTGCAGACCGGAACCGAAGGCAACGGTGCCGAGCTCGGGCGAAACCATCAGGTTGCCCATGGCACCCTCGTCCTGGTAGGTGGCGATCGAGACGTTGACGTTCTCGACGACACGGCAGAAGGTCTGGTACAGGTCCTCCTTGGGCAGCATCAGCTCGAGCAGAGCACGATCGACCTTGTTGATCATGACAACAGGCTTGATCAGCTCGGTCAGGGCCTGACGCAGGACAGTCTCGGTCTGGACGGACACACCCGAGATGGTATCGACGACGACCAGGGCACCGTCGGTGACACGCAGAGCAGCAGTGACCTCAGACGAGAAGTCAACGTGTCCGGGCGAGTCAATCAGGTTGACCAGGAAACCGTTACCGTGGGTCTTGTCGGCGATGTCCTCCATCTGCTCGGCGTCCAGCTCGAAGTACATCGAGATGGCAGTCGACTTGATGGTAATGCAACGATCCTGCTCATCCTGACGGGTATCGGTGAAACGGGTCTCACCGGCTCTGGCGGACGAGATAATACCGGCCTTGGCAACAAGCGAGTCGGTAAGGGTGGACTTTCCGTGATCGACGTGAGCAATGACGGACATGTTACGGATGTTGGCAACCTTGTCCATAAGGCCACGGATCTACGATAATAAATCAGCATGAAAATTTGTTTAGCCTGATCAGTTCCGCTTCTAAGCAAATTTTTTTTACAGCGCCAGCGGAATAAATAAAAAAGGATGGGCGAGAGCGACCTAGCTAGGTCACTTGCTTTCACAAAATAGACCTTGTGCTTAGTCAGCCCACGCCCAGCCTGAGAGCGCATAGCAGGAGCAATAAAGGGCCGCTTGGAGAGGCATTGTCTGTGCGCGTGCTTGGCTGTTCTCAGATGCCGATGCGGTCTCTCTGAGCCGCGTATACAGAGGACTAGAGCAAAGACAGCATCGGGCATGTGTAACAGCAGCAGGGGCGACAGGTTATACAACAAGAACGGGTTTGTGATTCTTACCTGGTCGACGGTGAAGTTAACCATGTTTAATGTATTTCCTTTGGTTTAGTTCTAGTTAGAAAATGTGCGTGAAAGACTAGCCAGTACAAAAAAAGAGTACTTGCAAAATTTTAACCAGAGAAAAGGTTGGAAATAAATAGAACAGAAAAGGTGGAAGAGAAGGAAAGAGAGGAAGAAAAGCGTCGCCGCCAGCGGCCGCAGATAATGAACTTGTTCCGGCGGCTTCTGTTCTCTGTCTCGCATTCGCTCATTCTTGCCCTCTCTTGGTGCTTATGAATATTGACATAAAATTTTCGTCGAGTAGCGTGTTTTTTTGCTGTTCGCTTTGCCAAATACCCCCTCACCCCCATCCAAATTTTTTCCATCGAGTGAAAATTTTTTTCAAGCAGCCAATTCCGAACCGAGCCGGTCTGCGGCCAGGCAGATCTGATTGGGCACTGCCTGCAGAGCCAATCAGGCGCTGCAGAGTCAAGTGTGAGCTTGTGCACTCTACCGCTTCTTCGCTTGGGCAGCTTGTGTCACATGACGCAGCTGCGGTACTGGCAGAAAACCATCGGGGAGCACACGAGACCGGCCCAGCCAGTCAGGCCGCCCGCGTGCTTCGCCTACTCCAGCAGTGCTGGAGATCGGGTCTGGTCGCCTGAGGAGGAGTGGATGGTGGCAGCCTTCAAAGCCTCGCCGCTTGCATATGGTAACCGCGCCATAGGGTGTGTGCAGGATATGATGAGGTGTGCACCATGTCCGTTTATCGCCATCGATTTTACCCACGAGCGGCGGCGATAAAACAGACAAGCATATATGCAGGCAGACATCCACATCAACATCGACACTGACAGAAGCATAGACATCGTCGCTTTTGCTGTCACTGTCTGTCTTCTTTACTCAACTGTATCAACAACACCCAAAAGCAAAAGAGCATATAAATAGCGCACTTTGGTGCTCCGCCTCAGCTTCCAAGTCTGCAAAAAGGATGGCGTCGTCGCCTTTGCAGTCCAAGCGGCTTCTACTTTTCTCTTCCGTGTTATTTGCCATTTTAGCATATTTTCTCTACTCTTATATTCAACCAAGCCCACTAGCACCGCCACACCCAGCAGCCATGACAGCAGTCTCCAGCACCGTCAACGAGTCGGCCCGAAAGGGCTCAGTGCTCAACTTTAACGTCAGCGCGTCGGACATCAAAAAGACGGTTGACCGACTCATCTCGGAAGCCAAGGAGACGTACGACGCAGTGGCAGCGCAGACCAACCCGACATTCGACAACGTGGTTGTGCCGCTGGCCACGCGCGAAAACAAGCGCGGCGCAGACTACTCTGTGATCACGTTCCTGCAGAACGTCAGCACCGACAAGGACGTGCGCGATGCCAGCACAGAGGCCGAGGAGAAGCTGGAGGTAAGTTAGCATTCCCAACTCGTATCTCTCATCTTCTGCCATGCCTGGCAGACGTGGATGTGTGTGGGTGTGGGGAATAGGTGCTACTGCGCCAGAGCGAGCAGTTAGCACCTGTACTGCACTCAGAACAAGGCAGAGCTGGACACCGCCTCCCACACACACACACACACACACACTTGTTTTGACTAGCTCCAAAGCAGAGATTGACTGGCTGCCACAAAGCAGATACAGAAAATGGCAATCGATGACCTCACTATAGGTAAGGCGTAGCCACTAACCTGCTGCAGGTCCCGCTATTATACGATGTACTCTTCTTTCTGTGAGATAGGCCTTCGAAATCGAGTCGCGGATGCGCGAGGACCTGTACAAGGTGGTGCATGCGGTGTACTCCAACAAGGACGAGATGGACCGGCTGGGCGACGAGGATCGGCGGCTGGTCGAGAAGATGGAGCTGGGGTTCCAGCAGTCCGGTCTCGGCCTGAGCAGCGACGACCGCAGCCGGCTGGGCGAGATCCGCAAGCAGCTGTCGGAGCTGGGCATCAAGTTCAGCCGCAACGTCAACGAGAACGACGGGCGCGAGACATTCACGCGCGACGAGCTTGCCGGGCTGCCGGACAGCTTCTTTGACGGGCGCGAGACCGAGCTTGTCGACGGCGTCGAAAAGTACATTGTCACGACAAAGTACCCCGACATGGTGCCGGTGATGCAGCTTGCGCGCAGCGAGAAGACGCGGCGGAAGCTGCTGGTGACCAACGAGCAGCGGTGCCCCGAGAACGTCGAGCTGATGCAGGAGGCGATTGCGCTGCGGCTGGAGGCGGCCCGGCTGCTCGGGTACAAGACGCATGCCGAGTTTGTGCTGGTCGAGAAGATGGCCAAGACGCCAAAGGCGGTCATGGACTTTGAGCACGATCTGCGTGGCAAGCTCAACGAGCTGGCGCGCGGCGAGCTGAAGGAGTACGAGGCGGCCAAGCGCGCAGACAAGGAGGCGGCCGGCGAGGAGTTCGACGGGCTGTTCATCTGGGACTTCCGCTACTACGCCAACCTGATCAAGGAGCGCAAGCACAGCGTCAGCGAGGAGGAGGTCAAGCAGTACCTGCCGATGAAGGAGGTGACCCGCGGCATCCTCGACATCTACCAGAACATGCTGAGCCTCCGGTTCGCCAAGGTCGAGAACCCGCCTGTCTGGCATCCCGACGTCGAGATGTACGAGGTCTGGGAGGCCACGGACGACCAGTTTGTCGGCCACTTCTACCTCGACCTGTACCCGCGCGACGCCAAGTACAACCACGCCGCCGTGTGGCCGATCCGCTCCGGCTACGCCAACGAAGACGGGTCCCACGAGTACCCGGTGGCGGCCATGGTCGCCAACTTCCCTAAGGCGACCTCATCTGCGCCGGCGCTGCTGACGCACACCGATGCGATCACGCTGCTGCACGAGCTCGGCCATGTGTTCCACGGCATCTGCTCGCTGACCAAGTGGGGCCGCTTCCACGGCACGCAGACCGAGGGCGACTTTGTCGAGGCGCCGTCGCAGATGCTCGAGAACTGGGGCTGGGAGCCGTCGGTGCTGAGCCAGTTTGCCGTCCATTACAAGACCGGCGAGCCGATCCCCGCCGATCTGATCAAGCGGATGGTTGCCGCCAAGAACGAGGGCGCCGGCCTGTTCAACCTGCGCCAGGTGTTCTTTGGGCTGTTTGACATGGCCATCCACGACACAGCCGACGGCAAGGTCGACGCCAAGGCCGCGTACAACCGCCTGCGCGAGGACGTGTCGCTGTTCAATAACGGCGACGCCGACATGTGGGGCATGGCCACGTTCGGCCACATGATGGGCGGCTACGATGCCGGGTACTACGGCTACCTGTGGTCCGAGGTGTTCAGCGCAGACATGTACGCATCGCGCTTCCTCAAGGACGGCGTCGACAGCCCCAAGACCGGCTTGGACTACCGCCGCGAGATCCTGCGTCCAGGCGGCAGCCGCGATGCGTCGGTCAGCCTCGAGAGGTTCCTTGGCCGCAAGCCGAACAACAAGGCGTTCCTCCGCTCTATCGGGCTTGAGTCGAGCGAGTGAGCGAGTGAATCCAGCAGTACCACAATTTTTTTTAGCTCGGTTTCCGCTTTTAATCCATTTTATCGGACCTTCTACGCAGAAGATGATGAAGGCCACGAGATTTGCGGTTGCTATGTGCAAATCGCTTTTGCCAAGACCTTTGCATGTCCGTCATCTGCGTCTTACTGACGGTGCAAACCCTTTAAACGGTGCACGCCGCCATATTCACTTTGTAAAAGAGAGCGAGCGAGTGAGAGGCGGACAAATTACAATGACGGCACAAAGAGAGGCATGCGACATGCCACATATGTTTTTGTTTGCTCGACCATTCATCAACGTCTTCGCTTTTCTTCTCTCTTTCTTCTTCTCCTCTTCTTCCCTCTCCTCTATTCTTTAACGCAAACCCTTATTCAAATATCCATTTTATATTCAGCAGCAAACAAACACCCTTTTTTTTACCACTCGGCTCTTATTGCAACTCTTGACGATGAGCAGCGAGAAGCGTGTAAAGTACATGGTACTTTCAAACGGCGACAATGTCCCCATCATCAGAGGGGACATTGAGACCGGCTACTCCTACGAGCCGCAGTCGCAGTCGCAGTCGAAGCAGCAGCAGGAGGGCGGCCAGATGCCGCGTGCACCCAGCAGCCGTCGCCGCATGCTGAAGAAGGTGGCCGTGTTCCTGGCGGCATTTGTGACGATGCAGGTCCTGTTCCATATGTTTATGCCTCAGCGCCACCACCACCACCGCCATGCGCATAGCGACGTCTGGCGCCAGATGTTTGGTCCCGGCGCTCGCGAGGGCGGTGGCTCGCATGGCGGATGGTGGTGGTGGCACGGTGCTGGCTGCGGTGACGGCGACGGCGACGGCGACGGCGGTGGCACTCCGGAGCCCCCTCATCCTCCCCACCATGGACACCCGCGCCCGCGCCCTCCTCACCACGAGCACCCGCATCACGGCCACCACGATCATGAGCATGAGCACGGACATGGCCACGGCCACGGCCACGGCCACGAGCACCCTTACCCACCACCACCGCCGCCTTATCACCATGGTCACGGCCACGAGCACCCTTTCCCGCCTCCACCACCGCCACCACACCATGGTCACGGCCACGGTCATGGCCATGAACATCCTCACCCTCCACCGCCACCACCTCACCGCGGACATGGCCATGAGCGTCCGTACCCACCGCCACCTCCTCCTCCGCCGCCACCAGCAGACTGGCATGGGTATGACGAGTTCTCTGGCTACGGCCGTCGCCCCCATGCGCATGGCAACAAGCACGGCAACAAGCACGGTGACAGCCATGGCAGCGATGGCAGCAAAGGTGATCCCGTTCCGAAGCCGTTCAGACATGGCGCCGCCAAGTGGAGGGGCGCATTCAGCCGCATCAACACCGAGGCTGTTGCGCTTCTTAACAAGGGCGACCTGGCCATCAGCGGCATCGGCTCGCTCTTCCACACGTCGCCCGAAGACATGTGCATCCCGGCCATCGCCGTGCCCGACCTCGACTCGTTCACTTTCGACCCGGTTGAGCTGAGCAAGATCTCGAGCTACGTCGTCGGCGTCGTCGGCGCGGATATCCGCATCGAAGCCTCGGATGACAAGGATGCCTCCTACACCGCACACGTCATGGTGTCGAGCAACAAGATCGCTGAGGAGATTTCGCTTACCCAGACCAAGGGCGAGGACGGCAGCGTCGCGTTCAGGCTGCAGGGTCCCAAGTGGCTGCCCAAGGGCGAGTGCGCATACGCGTCGATTGTCGTCAAGATCCCCAAGACCACCAAGGAGATCGCCTCCCTGTACACGTCGTATGTGTACGGGAACTTCAAGGTCGATCGCACCCTGGCCCGCCAGGTCACGTTCGGCGAGTTTGGCGTCAACGCAGCCGTGAGCAGCATCAACACGCCGCCTCTGCGTGCCGCCGATGTCTCGATCAACACCGTGTCGGGCGGCATCCACGGCCACTACATCGTGTCCAACGGCGTGTCCATTCACTCGGTCAACGGCAAGATCGATGCCGGCATCAACGTGCACAATGCCGAGAGGTCGAACATTGTGACCGAGTCGGTTTCGGGCTCGGTTGCTCTGCGCATCGTTGGCGGCTTTGACGGCTCGTTCACTGCCCGCACCATCAACGGCGCGGTTGAGGTCGAGGACATGAGCGATGGAACCAGCCGCCTGCACTTTGACAAGAACCTGTCCCGCGTCAAGACTGGCACCTTCGGTCCTGCCGACAGCACCCGTGCCGGCGACTCGTCGCTCAAGGCTGTTGTCGTCAATGGCAAGATTTCGATCGAGTTCGACTAGGGGCATCATTTCTTTTCTCAGTTTGGTGAATTGATTGGTTTTTTTATCATGTCGCTCCAACGATACTGTTGATCTCCTCCATGACCCTCTTTGTCGGCGAGCTGCGGGTGGACTTCCACAGAATTGTAAAGACAGTCACCGGCGTGCGTACGCCCTGCTCCTTGCGCATGGCAATGGCTTCGGGTTTCAGCTCCCACGTGCGGAAACGTCGCGACGACGGAATAAGATCGCCGACCCTCACCCGCGTGCTGTTCGTTGTAAACCCAAGCAGCCCAGGAGAGTGCAGCACGACCTCTGTGTCTGCTGCTATCCGTCCAGCTCCCTTCGGCGAGCTGGCGATGATGCTGTCGAATTTTGGCAGTCCGTGTCTGTCAATCACCATGCCGCGCTTGGATACCGTTGGTAGAAGCGTAATGCGTGTGACAAAAGGACCAAACATCCGAGTTACCGCGACAGTCGATGCCATGCTGACAGCACTGGCTAGAGCCAGAGACACTATACCCAGATCTGCATCGCCAAGCAGTCCCTGAGACTGGGATATGGCTGCTGCTGCAGTTGCTGTGCAGGCCAGTGTGGATCCGGTTAGCGACATAAACTTTAGCATGCGGATGGCATTTGATGGAAGTGCCTCAAACACTGTCTGCGGACCGGTCGCACCAGATGCAAATGCCTTATCTGTCGACGTGTGCTTGCAACGCATGCGGCTTTTAAGGGCAAAAGATGTAAGCACCGCGTGTCTCCTGGCTAGTAGAGCAGAGTGTGACATGATATAGACGGCGTACAAGCAATAGATAAAGACGTATTCACAACCAACCGTCAAAGAAGTGAAGAGATGAAAAGAGATGGTCATCCAGCATGCTCTGCTTGTTGCTCAGACCGGCGCCCAATTCTACAACCCTTAATTTTCAGATCAAGAGATTCCAGCCAAACAAACAAATTATTGCTTCCTGGAAACAGCGGCCATCCGCCCCAGGCTCTTTCCGCTTGAAACTTTTCCTTTGCATTTCTACACTTTTCGGGTCATGTCAACTGGCAAGAATATCGGCTCGACCTCTGCCGTGTACAACGATGTCACCCGTAGCAACATTGAGTCGCTCTTCCCCTCTATCAGGCAGCGCATACAAAAGTCTGTGTTCATATCCATCGACACCGAGTTCACCGGCCTTGCAATCAGCAACCCGTCGCCCGTCTTTAAATTCAATACCACAGAATGGGTTACCCGTGCAACTGACATGGCCGAAAAGTATCGTGCAATGACTAACATCGTCAAGACCCACGCGCTCGTCTCGATGGGCATCAGCACCTTCTCGCGCAGACACACTCGTCCTGGCAGCTACAACGTGGACAACTTCAACTTTACGCTACAGCAGCAAAACTCGCATTTAATAAACCCGAACAGCGTAGCGTTTCTGGCCCAGAACGGGTTTGACCTGAACAAGCAGGCCACAGAGGGAATTCGTTACTTTGGCGGGCCAAACCCTAAGCCGCCGTCGGTCAAAACGCCAGAGATCAACGAGGAGGGGTGGATGATCAGAGAAGTGTTTCTAGACATCGTCAGGAGACGCGTTCCGCTGGTTATACATAACGGGCTGTTTGACCTGATGTACATATACCAGGCGTTCTTGGGGCCGCTGCCAGACTCGTACCAGTCATTTGTCTACGATCTGTCAGAGATGTTCCCGGGAGGCATTTATGACACGAAGCATATTGTCGAGAAGAACGATCCCAAGTCGGCGTCTTTTCTGGCCTACCTTTTCCACAAGAACGAGCGGATTCAGAAGCAGAGGCTGGAGAAGGATGAACCCGCAGTATGCATCAGGCTTAAGGACCGAATCGCATACAAGCCCAAGACTGTCGACGAGCAGAGTCTACCCAAGTCGGACAACATTACAAATGCGCCATTCTGCGAGCAGTTTGCGGCCCATGGGCACTGCCGCAACAAGGATATGTGCCCCAAATCCCACGACATTAACTTTATCATAGATTGCCAGGACCTTCAAGAGGTGCCTGCCGACGGAAATGTTGCAGCCAACCACGGTCCTGCGCACAAAAAGCGTAAACGCGATGCTGATCAGGATACGAATGGGGAAGCGCAGTCAAATCGGACCGTCAAGGTTGCCAGCTCAGCCGATGTGAACGCGAGCCCGAATGGCGGGCTGGAAGATATGTCGGTTTCGGCATCGACAGACTCAGAGCTACTAGCAAACATGTATCATACTGCGGCATACGATGCATTTATGACTGGGTACATCTTTGCGTCCTATCAGATTCTGCTCGGCGACAAGATGGCCGACTTTGCCAACCAAGTTTTCCTGATGGGCCAGTCTGGTAACCCCTTACTTATCAAGCCTGGCAGATATTCTTCGCTCTCGATAACCTTTACCCAGACCCAGAACATGTTTGCCTCAACGACCGACGTTACGGCACCCGCGGAAAACAACGACGGTAACAATAACGGCGACGGCGACAGCAAGTAGAAGCAGATTAGCTGATTCCAGCCGGTCCGATCAGATCAAACAAAATTTTTTACGCCGATCAAGCGCAAGCCTATGTAAAAAAAAGTTTTTGCTTATTCCCTCTTTCTTGCTATTGTTCTTTCTTTTCCAAGGCTCATCGCATTATTGACCGCTCTCTACACTTTATTCTTTAAATTTATCCTAAAAATGCTTGTCCTTTACGAAACCGCTGCCGGCTACGCGCTGTTCAAGCTTCTCGACGACAAGAAGCTTACCAAGGGTGATGCCCTGCACAAGGAGTTCAGCACCCCCGCTGCCGCAAACAAGTCGGTCAAACTTCAGGCTTTCCACAAGTTTGAGAACACCGTCGATGCTCTTTCTGCGGTTACCGCGCTTGTCGAGGGCAAGATTGCAAAGAACCTGAAGCACTTCCTGACCACCGATGTCAGCGAGAGCGAGTGGAAGAAGGAGAAGCTTGCTGTCGCCGACTCGAAGCTTGCCAGCGCAATCTCGAAGAAGCTCAACATTAACGTCGTTTCGGACTCTTCTATCAATGAGCTCTACCGTGGCATCCGTAGCCAGATCGAGTCGCTGCTGACCAGCGTCCCTGCAGCCGATATGGCCGCTATGGAGCTTGGTCTGTCGCACTCGCTGTCGCGCTATAAGCTCAAGTTCTCTCCCGACAAGGTCGATACCATGATTGTCCAGGCCATCTCGCTGCTGGACGATCTCGACAAGGAGCTCAACACATACGCCATGCGCGTCAAGGAGTGGTATGGATGGCACTTCCCCGAGATGGCCAAGATCATCAACGACAACCTGGCCTACGCCAAGGTCATCAAGAAGGCTGGCTTCCGCACGAACATTGGCGAAACCGATCTCGGCGAGATTCTGCCCGAGGAGCTCGAGGCTGAGATCAAGGAGGCTGCCGAGATCTCAATGGGTACTGAGATCAGCGACGAAGATCTGCTCAACGTCACCGCTCTGTGCGACCAGGTTATCTCCATTACCGAGTACCGCACCCAGCTGTACGAGTACCTCAAGAACCGCATGTTTGCTATTGCGCCCAACCTTACGGCCCTTGTCGGCGAGCTGGTCGGTGCGCGCCTGATCTCTCACGCCGGTTCGCTGATGACTCTGGCCAAGTACCCTGCCTCGACCATCCAGATTCTCGGTGCCGAGAAGGCTCTGTTCCGTGCTCTCAAGACCAAGCACGACACACCCAAGTACGGTCTCATCTACCACGCCTCGCTCGTTGGACAGGCCGGCCCCAAGGCTAAGGGCAAGATTGCTCGCCTGACTGCTACCAAGGCCTCGATCGCTGTTCGTGTCGATGCCCTGGGCGACACTGACGCCGCCGAGGTTGGTATTGATGGCCGTGTCAAGGTGGAGGCTCGTCTGCGCCAGCTTGAGGGCCGGTTCGCCGCCAAGGCCGCCCGTGCTGACCGCGCCAAGGCGACCAAGTTCACCTCGAAGTTCGAGAAGAAGGACGTTTCGTCGTACAATGCCGCCGCCGACGTCGTTATGACTTCTGCGCCGACCACTCCTGTTGTTGCCACCTCGAGTGAGAAGAAGCGCAAGGTCGAGGAGGCTGATGAGGGCAGCGATAGCGAATCTGAGAAGAAGTCCAAGAAGGATAAGAAGGACAAGAAGGACA